>JAADXJ010001030.1:0-11651 GCA_023337735.1 Pythium biforme
AAACTTCCAGAAATCTTTCTCGACGAAAGCTACTGTCACTTGCACCACGTCGCCGAGCGTTCGTGGGTCCTCCCCGACAAGATTCGTTACCCCCAAGCGGTAAGGGGGATCGGTACTGTATTGTTGGGGCTGGTGTGCAGGTTTTATTAATTTGTTAGAAATTAATTTTAGTAATGTTCATTAGCAAAACGAACACAACGTGTACAATGTATACATCTAGTGTACACCGTGAACGGCCGTCTGCATGGTGAGTGGGTCCCAGGTTCGGTCAAGTTTTGGCAAGCCAGCGCTGCTGCCAAGGACGGCGACTACCACGGCAACATTAACGCGCCGCTCTTCGAGAAGTGTTTTTTCGAGTTTTGCATCATCTTGGTGCACCGCTGTGGCAAGTGTCGCATTCATATGGATGGAGCCTCCTTCCGCAAGCACCAACTCAACCCCTTCCCAAACGCCAGCTGGAAGAAAGCCGAGATCCAGCAGTGGTTCCTGAAAAACGGCGTGCTGTCCGAGCCGACTGCGACTAAGAAAATGCTGCTCGAGTCCGCGAAGGCGCGGCGTTTCACACCCATCAACGTTGCGGTCTCGATTATTCGCCAGTTTGGCCACGAAGTCCAGTACACACCACCGTATCACCCCGAGCTGCAGCCCATCGAGCAGATTTGGGGTGCAATCAAGAACCGCATCGCGAAAGACCCGTTCCAGACCATGAAGGAGCTCGGTGAGAAGCTCACCAGGGAAATCAACGAGATCGAGAGCGAGCAGTGGGTTGGTGCCTACAGAAATGCCCAGAAGATTGAGCGCGAGTACATCAAGGAATGATCTTTGTGATGGCTACAATATAGTTTGTCACAGTTCATAGCATCAAATAACATTATGTGTTATTAGAGGCCTTTCCTGTCTGAAACATTCGTTATCCTTGGTGAGTGCCAGATGGCGCGTTCAAACAGCTGTCCTCAGAACAGCTTTGACAGGGTCGCTATGCAGCGACACTTTTGTGGACAGCACTCATCCGATTCTTGTCCAGTCAGATTTTTCACCACGCGCTTGAAGCTGAGATAATTTCCCATCGAACGCGGTTTTTGTGTGTCAATACATTCATCCGTTCCAAAATTACGATATCCCAAATTTCGTGTATCAATGTCGTTATCGGGTACAATAGTAATTTTGAAACGAATATGCTACCGAACGCGCACACGAAAAGTTTGCCGTCACCAGCCATAAAACTTCGTAAAATTCCAAGATTCACTTGTAACCAGTCAAGCCACCCAGACCGGGTTCGTGCTGGCCAGTCCAAGCAGTCTGACGCAGGAATTCAACAATCTAAGTGAAAATGAGGACGTCGGTCAGATCTAAGTGTATCCCTAATTTACGTACAACTGAATCGGGTCGGGCACGAAGTTCGGCAGAGTTCGGACCATAGGGGGTTAGGTTTTACGGTCGGGCCGAGGAGTCCTATGACATGCATGTTTCAGAGCAAGGGTGGTGAGTGGGACGGTTCACAGTCCGAAATATTCGAGCTTACAATCAACCCTCTCGTCGCCATGGGTCTCCGTGTCCTCTGTCCTCGTTGCGAAGATATGTTTGCGCCGGGCTCGCTCTATAGACACCCTCGCTCGCAGCGGTGAGCTGAACTGACAAACTCTGCCTTGCGAGAGGCTCGACTTCGTCTTGAGAGTGAAGCTCGGCTCCGAACGATGGACAAAGCCCGTCAGACAATCGTCTGTCCCGTCGCGCCGTGCGGGACGCTCACCTCACCAACAGACGTCCCGAGCTTGCCAAGCTAACGAGATCATCGTGATCGACAGCGATGACGAGGAGGCAAGCGCCAAAGCAAAACAGCATGATATCCACGCCGTGTGCCTCGAGGCCCCCACGCATCCAGTTCAGTTGCGTGCCAGTCGCCACGCGCTTTGCGCCGAATGCGCGACGGGGAGCATCGCGCACTGGATCTTTGCGATGGAGACGGGCACGCCTGAGGATGCAACTCAGTTGGAGATCGAGGGACCACGATGCCCGACGTGCCGTTCCCAGATCGACATGTAGACATATTTACATAGCCCCATCCTGCATAGCTTGCGTAGGAACCAAGAACATAAATGACAATTGCATGAACAGTTTCCCTCCACGTTCATATCTCATATTTCCTCGTTTGTGAGACGGTTCGGTGTGCCAGGAAGGATCATTAACCCTTTCGTTGAGGTGATGTGATATATTGTTTTCGAGGGCACATGCGTTACACCAGTCCGAAGTTCAATTTGGGAGTATCGCGATGCAACCGTGCATTTTTACGGAATACTGTGGTTGAACATACACAAATACTCTAAATTCACTGCAGTCTCTGCAAAAACTTGTCAAGCCACACCAACTTGAAGTCGATAAACGCACGGATATGGGTATACTGTGCATTTACTCCCGTCCCATGCGTACAATCAGTTCTGCTGGGCAACGTAGGGCGAGCTGTTAGACCCGGATTCAGCAGTCTTTCGTTTGTGCTTGGGCTTGGGACCCAGTCTGTTGCGTCGTTTCAAGCCGTCAGGGTTTGTCGGGGCAGCAGCCTCAACCGCAGCATGCGGTATACGCACGGGTGTCGCGGTCGAGCGGCCCGTCTGTGGGCAGAAGTACAAAGAGACAGCGTATGTGCGCAGGAAGGTATCGACGTTGCGTGCCGTCTGCTCGGAGCAGCGTGAGATGTTTGTACTTCAGTTAGCGTCGCGTGGACTGCATGTACACATGGGAACTGCGTGTCGAATCAGTTGTTGCACGTGCACGTCTTGGCAACAAGGTTGACGTATCGCCATGCGTGTACGTACGTACTCCTCTTCCGCAATCGAGTACTGTACCATATACTCGCCGTGAAACAGTGGAATCGTATCGCATTGCTTCGATGCTGCCAGGAGACTGTCCATTTGACTCTCCCACCGAGGGACCAGAGTAGACGATACGGCATCTTGTGGTGCAACCTGGAAAGCAAGCTGGGGTTGCCGCTCAGGCTGTGTTGAGTACACGACGGTGTCAACATGAGTACCGTCATCACCCTCAAGCCCCATCCACAAGCGGGTCAGCTGCCGTCTGATAAAAAATATACTCGGCCAGCTTCAAGAAGAACGTGAAGAAAGATCGGAGCGGCTTCGAGCTGTGGCATTCCATACCAAACGAGCGATTTGCTGCCTCCAAGAGTTTGGACGTCAATTCATCGTACGTAGGCGTCTTGTACGTAATGATGAAGGCGTACTCGACCCAGTGTTCTCTCTGGATTTTGTCGAGATACGCAACTGCATTTGGTCTTGTCTTCTCGAGTTCAGCTCATGCAAGCTTGAAGTCGGAATCGCAGTCACTGCGTGCCATCTGATATACTGTCGCAACTTCACCCTCGAGCAGCGCACTACTGTCCTTTGCAACGTTCTGAGCGATATGGTGTTGACAGTAGCGATGACCAACACCTGGGAACACCGTCGTCACCAGGATACCTTCTGCACTACATCTTGCGACGCGAATGTAGCCGCGCCGATGTCCTCCGTCCATTCTTGATAACGTCAAATGCTGGCGACGACGTGTCGCTCGTGTCCACGGCAATGTCATGGCGCAAGAGCCCCATGGAATGAAGCGTCGCCACATCCTTCCTGCCGATGCCGACGACATGCATGCTTGACGGTTTGGGTGTCTGTTGTCTGTGGGCTGTAGAGCATCAGTTGTGATAGAGTTGGTGTTTTCCTGTCTGAAACGGCTCGAAGGACGATGAGAAGCATGAGTATAGACGGCCTGCGCAAGATATGGAAGAAGGCATCATTGGACTGAGCAACATCCATGAGACGCTGCTGACGCTGCTATTCTAGCGCACTGTGGAATGGGCATTCCACAGTGGAACCTTATCGATCCATGCGCTGGCGCGCTGCCCCAGCATGCATGCGATTGCGCGCGTGTCATTATAGTGACACGTATAGCGTGTCAGTGAAACGGAAAAGATTCGATTGAAGTTGTGCGAGCCTAACGTTATGGCGAATCACATTCTCTGTGTGCTCGCGTTATATGTCTCTCTTCAAGGTTTCCCATTGGATGAATTCACTAAGGGACAAAGATCAGAACTAAGCTAATTCACTTTCAATTCTTCAATTGTCGTAAATTAGCCTAGTTATGATCTTTGTCCTTCTTTTCACATATAAAACATACTATATTGACTTGCTCCAGTCTGACGCGTGGTGCGTCAGCTCCATAAAAGGACTGGTGTGTACACACGCTCGTGCTCAGACAGTCATGAGAATACTGTAACTAGTTGTAGTGCTGTTACTGTTGCTTTTCGACAAACATCATTGAGCATATTATTTCCAGCGCATTTTCACAAGGAGCTTCATGAAACATCACATTCTTGCGGGATGGATTCGCATACATTTTCACAAGACATGAGGCATTTTTCTCGTTTGAAATGAAAAAAATCACGGAACGTGGACCACATGAATGGACGCAAGATGAAACGAAGGAAACAGCGGGATGTGCGCTACGCCGCCCTACCCCTTGCCGTTGTGGTTTGGGATTGGGTCCAAAGTCCAGAAACCCGGGTGGGATCCACGGACGGCCTGCCAATTTTAGAAATTTCACTATCCCATGCTCGATTTTTGCGTTTTTGTTCCTTTGGACCTGCGCGGGGATTCCTCAAAAGCGCAAGAAAACTTCGAATCTGTGCATCTGGCGTTTCCACCAGCAGCAATTGGCGATTCGCTGTGTGCACCCACACGGCTCGACTGATCCCCATTGGCAGCAGCGACGCTGGCTCGCCACGCACCAAACACACACACGCACACAAGTGCCGCGCGATCCTCACTCGTCTGGACAGACCGTTGCTGACGACTCTCGCAGTTCGTCCCCAGCAGTCGGTTCTCTGTGTTTTTCGAAAGCGGCCCATCTGCTCTTGCCGGCCGAGTCCGGAGAATCCGGAGAAAGCTGCGAACGTCCGCCGCCTCCCCCGCGTCGCGCCGCCTTCGCCTCAGGATCGCGACAAGCTAATCCCGTGGCCTGAATACCAATCGCTTCCATCGTGTGGCCGATCTTCAGCTTCTCCGTCCCACCACCACCACGCGCTGCCTTTACTATTAGTTAGGCTTTGTGTGGGTATAGACCGCCACCACCTGTCCGGTACCCAGCGCACCCATCCAGAGAACTCTCGTCTCGCGCGCGCGATGCTGGCCATTGATGAGAACGCAATCGACCTTGAGGCGCTGCGCCGCCCCGTCGAGTACGAGTACATTGGGCTCACACCGCGAAGCAGCATGAACAGCAGCGACTGCCTCAGCGGGCGCCACCACCACTTTTTCGACGAGTGCGAGGACGAGCCCCATGACACGACCGACACGGCCACGACCGCGACCACGACGGCCACGACCCACTCGACCGCGAGCACGCCGGCGCGCTCCTCTGCGTCTTCGGCGCGCGCCATGCACGCCGAAGAAGTGTTTCACAAGAATTTCGTCGGCATGCTCAACAAGCGCGGCTACAACATCCGCGACTCGGGCACGTTTAGCCTCGCGGCCGTCACGGCTGCCGCCGCTGTGAACGAGTCATCCGAGACCTCGACCGCGAGCTTGACGAGCACGAGTAGCTCGAGCATGTCGTCGCTCATTCTGTCGTTGCGCGAGCCGAACCACGGGCAGGGTCCGCTCCACATCGCCGTGCGCAAGGGCGACCTCCACGTGCTCGAGGCGCTGCTCGAGAACGACTGCGTCGACGAGATCATCAACCTCGAGGACAACAACGGCAACACGGCGCTCCACTTTGCGGCCGGCTCGTGGCGGAGGCCACAGTGCGCGACTATGGTGCAGGGCCTGCTGCGCGCCGGCGCTGACGTGCACATCAAGAACAAGCGAGGACTCATACCGCTTGCCGTCCACATGCTCACGATCAAGATCGACAACGCCGCGGTCGTGGTCAAGCTGCTCGAGTTTGACTCAGACGCGAACACGGAAGTGGACGGCGAGTCGCTGCTCCACATCGCGATCAAGCACGGGCTCGCGAGCATCGGCGGCGCGCTCGTGGCGTTTGGCGCTTCGCTCACGGCGCTCAACAACGAAGGGCTCATGTGCTACGAGGTCGCGCCGCAGCAAGTCAAGCGCACGCTGCTGCGCAACATCACGACTGCACCGCCGTTTCTGCCGCCGACGCTGCGCAGTAAGTGCATGCGCTGCAACGGCGCGCTGCTTAGCACGTCCAAGGCCATGGGCAATTTTTTCAAGCGCATGGTCGGCGGCCGGATATCGGCACATCAGAGCAACTGCTACCACTGCGGACTGCTCTTTTGCTCGCAGTGCCTCAAGCGCAGCAACGTCGCCGACACGCTGCCTGCGCAGTTTACGCGCTCACGGCTCGACGATCTCTCGAATGTCAAGACCTGCAGCTACTGTGTGACCGTGCTCGCGGAGCGGCGGCAGCGCCAGGAGGCACGCCAGACGCTGGAGCGACGCAACTCGGTCTTGCTCTCGAGCAAGGCCAAGCGGAAGAACAGCAACGCCATCGCGGCGTAGATACAAGACAACCACAACTTCATTGAGGCATAACCGACGACGCTGCCTCACAGGGAAGAAAGGGAGAGTCACATGGAGTGACGCTTCCACAGTCAGGAAGAAGAGGATGAGAAAAACTAACGATGCCAGGCCATCGTACGACTACCACCACCACCACTATCACCAACCATCACGGTAAATTCCTGAGAGACATCGGCGACGACGTCAATGTAGGCGTCCCATGGATGCTCTCCTGATCTCATGTTTAATTTAAAAGACCCGTGAATATACCTATCACCCGCGCTGATTGTCCAAAAGACAACTATATTATCCGAAAATGTTGCTGAGCTCGTCGCTCATGAGCTCGTCGACGTCCATCGCGCGCTTGGCCTCACGCGCGGCGGCAATCTGTTGCGAACGTGCGTCCGATCCATCCGAGGTCGGGAACGCGTCTAGCACAAACTTGCCCTGCGTCGACGTTGGCTCGAAGGGACGCACTGGGAACCGCGCCCACTTGGTGAAGTGGTGGAACACAATGGCAACCACGACCGTCGCGTCTAGCGCCAACGGCACCTTCTGTGGTCCGTGGAAGGGGACGTGCACGAAGCTGTCGCAGATCGCGACTTGGTCGCCCGACAAGGCGCCGCCCTAATGTTAGGAGTAGACCATGCACTGTGAGACCAATCGTAGTACCCTCTGACGGAAAGCGGTTGATAACCGCACCTCATTGTCGATCACGAACGCCGTCGAGCCTGAGTAAGGCTTCGTATGCGCAGCTACATACGCATACGTTGCGACAAAGCCAAAGAAGCGTCAGTTGAAGTTCCCACAGAACTGGGCTGTGTCGCACGCAAGTGGCTGATCCCAAAACGCGTCGTGTGATCACGCACCGTGGGAACCACTCGCGCGCTTGAGGCCGACGATCGCGCAGCCTTTCTCCTTGAGGTACGCGCGCGCGTCGCCAAAGTTGTAAAAGTGGAGGACATCCACGTACTTGTGCGCGCGATGGGCGCCGTGTGTGCCGAAGCGCTGCGAGCCGACTGCGTTTGGAGTGGCCACGCACATGTCAAGACGTCAGAGAACCGAGAGGACTCTTGGCGGTGCTAGATAGAAACATCACGCACCGACGATGACCTGGGTCGCGCCAAAGGCCGAGGCCGTGCGCAAGTACGTGCCCATGTTCTGGCGGCCGCTGATGTTCGAGAGCACAACGTAAAGCGCCGCGCGCGGCGGCTCTGGGGCCGAGCTCATGGTCGATGTTGATGGAGGAAGAGCTGCTGGAATGGCCACCATGGGACGGGTTCCCCCGCTTTTATGCCCGTACCTGGAAAACGTCAATGTCACTCCTCGGCAATATTACCATCTGAAAGACAGCTTCCTCCGTCATAATACCATGCTGACCGACGGGCGCGGCGAGGCCACGCCGCTGCTCGACGCGCGCCAGGACGACGCCGACGCCACAGCGGCAAGTCGTGGCGATAAGTCAGACGAGCCGCTCGGCTCGGCGCGGTTCCCATTCCACCCGACGGCGCCCGCGACGCCGCTCTGGCGTAAGCTCGTCCACCATTTCTTCGACGACCAGAGTCGCAGCGCCGACCCGCTGGACGAGCATGACCTGTGGCGACTTGAGCCACAGTTTCGCGGCGCGCAGGCCGCCTCTGAGCTGAAAAAACGAATACCAAGCAGCGGGCACGCCCGCCTGCTTCGCGGCGTGTGTGCAGTCAACCGAGATCGGATCCAGCGGGTCGCGGTGTGGAACGTCGTGGCGACGCCCTTTGCCGCGCTGCGGCCACTGCTTCTGTTCTACCTCTTCCGTGTCGGGCTGGCCAAGATCGACGTGGACGCTACGGAACAGCGCGTGCTTGGCGATGTGTGGGAGGTGTACGTGCCCATCACAGGCATTGTACTTACCGAGCTCGTGCTCGCGCTGGTGCGTTCCCATGCGGCGAGCGTGGCTGTTCTCATCTACCTCCAGCTAAGCTGCAGCCTCTCCACGCTTATCACGGAACGCGTCGTGGTGTCCGGTACGCCCGTCGATGTCCTCGCGACCCCACACGCCAAGGAAACCCCCATCGGCCGCAAGCAGCGGCTGACCGAGATCACAAACATGCTCTCCAACAACCTCAGTCGCGTGGCCAGCGTACCCCTGATCGTCCACAGCACGTGGACCATGGTCGTGCGACTCGCCGTGTCGGTCATGGTGCTCGTGAACGTCGTCAGTATCTCGTGGGTCGTTGTGGGCGCCGTGGCCGCTGCGTACGGCCTACTATTGCTCGTGGAAGTCACAATCGGCGTGTCGCTCGCGACTCGATTCGAAATCGCGTTTGCACGACGATTGAACGCGATCCACGAAGGCGTCATGAGCATCCAGATGGTCAAGATGAATGCGTGGGAAGTTAAGATGGAACACAAAATCCTTGAGGCGCGGTCGTTGGAGACCTCGGCCGCGAATCGCGTCACGGTCCTCGCGTTCATCATGAATGAGATCACCAATGAGAGCCCCACGCTCGTCACCGCTCTAGTCTTTGCGATGGCCTCGTCGTCTTCGTCCACGATCGCAGAACGGACCGGCTTGTCGTCGGTACAGGCATTCACGACGCTGGTGCTGGTCCACGACTGCTTTCGTTGTGCCGAAAAAATCAAGTTTGCGTTCCAAATGGTCGTCGTCGGCAGGCGCGTCTGGGACAAGTTTGAGTCTTTCCTACTCACTGGCGCTGGCTCGCACGCACGATCGGCCACACGCACCCATGGGTCATCATCCTCCCCGGCGCCGACTGCAGATGTTGTGATTGCAGAGATGCGAGGCGCGTGCATGTCGGCAACCACTCAGGTACCTGATGCACCGCCACTTCTCTTCAACGTCGACTGGCAAGTGCGAAAAGGAGAGCTCGTGGTCATCCACGGACCAGCAGGAGTTGGCAAGTCTATTCTTCTTTCCGCACTGCTTGGTAAAGGCTCCGCTACAAACATTTTGAGCGGGTCATTCGAAGGCCCATCCCTCGATTGCCGCATCGCGTACTGCTCCCAAGATCCGTGGCTCCAAACACTCTCGATCCGCGATAACATCCTGTTCGGTAGAGCTTTTGACGAGCAAAAGTACTGGGCGGTCGTCGGAGCGTGTGGACTGCTTGAAGACTTGGCCGTACTGCCCGCCGGTGATGCGACGGCCGTGGGACCGCGCGGCATCAACTTGTCGAGTGGCCAGTCGGCCCGTATTGCGTTGGCACGTGCCTGCTACGCCGACGCCGACTTGTATTTGCTGGACTGTCCGCTGGCAAACGTGGATGCCGTCGTGCAGAGTGAGATCTTCCACAAGTGTATCGTGGAGCTGCTGATGTTCAAGACATTGGTGATCGTGACCCACAATCCCGAGTACATCGGCTCATCGTTCGTGGATCAACTCGTAGAAGTTAGCAGTCATGGTGTGCGCGTCACGAGTCGTCAGGGCATGCGAGGATCGAAGCCACGGTCGGCAACTCAGGCGACTCGAGTGACGCGTCGTATGCGGGACTACCAGTCGACGGTTTCATCAAGAAAGCCTGATGACCAGTCGCTGTGGATCACTCCGGTGTCAAACGAACTCAAGGCTTTGGTGGGGCAAATTTGTTCTTCTCGAATACTTGCAGTATCAAACCTCAGATACGGTGCAAAGCGACCAGATACTTTCATCTCAAGGGCCGCGATCCGGCAGTTCGTCTGCGGCGGTGGTCCCCGGGGCTGGGCGCGTATAGTTGCCACGGTTGTATTCTCAGCGCTCTGGGGCGCAACGTGCATCTACAGAGATCTCTGGATTTTGAACTGGAGGTCTATGCCGCTGACCGTCTTGCCAAGCAACGACAGAATCGAGTTGGTTCCGGTCATATACGGCACGCTCGCTTTCGCGTGCGTGGAGCTCGGACTTTTGACTCAGGCAAGTGCGCTCGCGTTCAACGTGGTGTCCACGAGCCAGCTATTCTCAAGGATGGTTCGCGCCATCTTACGGGCACCCATGACCTTCTTCTACACGACACCGTTGGGGGATATGCTTAACCCGTTCTTCACCGACTTGGGAGAAGTGGATATGGTACTCCCGCAGCACTTGAGCGCGCTAGTATTGAGCGCCGTCACGCTCTTTGGCCGTGCCGTGGTTTTCGGTTGGCTGCTCGGGCCCTTGGGTCTTGCCATGACGGTTGCCGGAAACGCTGTGCTGCTGCGAGCCCTGTCGACCAAGTTCTACGTCGGGCTGACGCATCTAGTGCGGGTCTCCAACGCCAAACAACTCAGCGTCATGATTGAAGTCCTCGACGGCGAGACGGTGCTGCGAGCGTTCGGCGATGGGCACATTGCCCACAAAGTTGAAGAGCTCGAGGCGGCCTTCGAGATCAAAAGCAGGATTGAGTACTTCATTGACACGTTCAACTCCTTTGCGATCCTGCGCGAAGAAGCGGTATTGGCGGTGCTGTCGCTCGGGCTCCTTGCGGTACTGTTTGTGCGATCAGTGACTCCCGCGGAGTTTCTGCTCGCTCTACTGTACATACTGATGACCCAGCAAGAGTATATCTCGCGCTTCGGGTCGGGATTCGTCAACACGTGCGATCAGCTGTACAGTATCCAACGTCTACAAGACTTTGGAGGAGCAGAGGTGGAGGCAGAGTCTCCTTCCGACGTGCGATTGAGCGCTCTCGAGTCGGAGTGGCCCAAGCGAGGTGAAGTTGTTTTCGACCACGTCGACTTCACATACTTGAACACTTGCCGCGAAGGAACGAAGCCATCTCTCGCCCTCCACGATGTGTCGTTTTCTCTCTCTGGTGGCGAGAAAATCGGTATCGTCGGACGCACCGGATCCGGCAAAAGCTCACTCGCCATGGCGCTTCTGCGCGTCCACCCACTGCGCAGCGGACGCATCTCACTCGACGGTATTGACCTCCGGACGGTGCCTCTCACCCAACTGCGTCGCAGCTTCACGATGATCCCGCAATCGCCCACTTTCTACCGATGCTCCATCCGCGACTATTTGGACCCGTTCCACGAGTTTGACGACGCTCGGCTGTGGCGGGAGTTGCTGACTGTGGATTTGGGTGGGCGTGTCCAGAGTCTGGAGGAAGAGCTGCTGGACAATGGAGAGAACTGGAGTCTAGGCCAGCGGCAGCTGCTATGCTTTGCGCGTGCGTTGTTGAGACCGTG
>JAADXJ010001031.1:0-11648 GCA_023337735.1 Pythium biforme
AAGCAGAACCTCCGAGAGCATAGCCGCAGCGACTAGCTCAATCGAGAAGTGGCTCGAACAACCGTCCATCACAAGGACGAGCGGGCGCTGAACAGTCGACGGGACAGTCTCTGCAAACCACTGTAGCCATAACAGGAAGCGCCCCGTCGACATGAACCCTGTTGCCGTGGTCGTGATGGAGGCACCGGCGGAGGTGGCTATGTGGGCGGCCTCCATGCTCACAAGCTCCCCCTGAAGCACGAACAGAGGCGGTAGCACGAACCCGCTCGCGCTGGCGCATGCGACGATCGTCAAGTGGAAGTTGGTTGCCGTGGCCCGCGATGACATGGCGGCTCCGACGCCGAGTGAGGAAAGATGTCTCGTCGACGTTGAAGATACGGTCGGCCGTGATTCCCATCTCCACGATGAGCTTGAGCATCGTCTGGAAGAGAATCATCACAACAGCAGCGTTGATCTCGTTCCTGGCGAGAGAAACGACTTGAGCTTGCCTCTTGGTGAGATCGGGGTGGCGCTCAACAAAGCGCTGGTACCACCCCCTACCCAGCTTGTGGCCGAACATGTGCAGCGAAATGTCCTCCGCCTTACGGATGATATCGACGGTGTCGACGGGGGATCCAATCGACTGCATCCCCACGATCCACTCCTCGAGGCACGTCTCGACTTGGGCGGGGAGCAGCGGCGGCGGGCCGCGGCGCACGCGTGCGATAGGCTCGCCCTTCGTGTACTTGGCGTACTCCTTGTTTAGCACACAGTAGGAGATCTGAGCAGAGTCGGCCGCAAAGCGGCGATCCTCGCCCGCTTGGACACGAAGAACGGCGTCGAGAAGCTCCTTCGCCGTGTAGGTCCGCCGAGAGCGCGCCATTTTGTCTTCGGAAAGGGTTGTTTAGCGATTGGTCTCGACCAGGCCCGCCAAAAATCGCCATCGGGTCGATTTACATATCGGTTTAAAGGGGTATTAGATGTGGGCAGTATTTTAAAGGGGCTGGTTTGGGTGACTCTTAAACTGATGCGAGACTCTTAAACTGCTGCAAGACGTTACACACGATTTTCGGCACAATCCCGAGTATGGATTTTTGAGTGCTTTGATTAGTGGCCCCACTCATTTATTAGGGCCTTCAGGCCCTAATGCCCACCTGACGAGCAATTCATTAGGGCCTTTAGGCCCTAATGCCCCCCAAACTTGGCTTCGCATTGGGGCATGTAGAATGTGTAGGCTAGGGTGTGCCGGAGGCGCGGGTTTGAGGTTAGGTGAGGTTGTATTTTCTATTCGTGACTTCAATAGAAGCCGGTAGACTGTTTCGCCCAGTTTATGTGCATTTACTTGGGATTCTGCTGAAAATCGTATGTACTCGCAACAGACCCGATTTGTACTCGTCAATGGTCCGCGCCCTCCTTCGCTCCGGTCGCTGCTGCTACGAACTCCGCCTCTGCGGTGGACAGCGCTTCGGCTGTCTGCTGCTTGACGTGCCATCCGACCGTCATGCCGTCGACCACCAGGAGAGCCCCACTCACCGACTTTCGAGACGATTTGTCCCCGGCGAAATCGGCGTCGGTGTAACTACACACCGCGACGTTCTTCACATCGTCACCAGGTCGGCTCGTCATGCACAGCTTGAGGCCTGCCGTCCCAGCCAGGTACCTGACGATGCGCTTCGCGATCTTGAGGTCCTGGGTCGTCGGCGCGTGCGTCTGGCGCGTCGCTCGATGCACGGCATACGCGATGTCCGGCCTTGTGCACCGCGCGATCCACAGGAGACTGCCGACCAAGGATTGAAAGCTCTTGACCGTTGGTCTCTCTGGCGTTCCGGGTCCTCTCTCCGACAGCGGCTGCGCTTCTCCTGCCTCCGAGTCCAGCGACGTCTCGTCCGCGATGGGTGCTCGTACAGCGTTGGCCTGAGTCAACCCGTTCTTCTCCAGCAGCTCTCGGATCACGTGTTCTTGGTCGATCGCGTAGCCGTCTCCTCGTTGCTCGATCCGCATACCCAGGAAGTTCTCGGCCAGGCCGCCTGTGAGCTCGAGACTCTTCATGTCTTCCTCGAATCGGTCGAGCATACTGTCGTTCGTGGCCGTAGATAGGATGTCGTTGACATAGATCCCGGTGACAATGTTGCCCTCTTTGGTCGTCTTGAAATACACGCACGCGTCTGTCACCGTCTGTGTGAAGCCGATTCCGACAAGAGTCTCATGCAGCAGTTGATTCCACAATCTGCCGGCTTGTTTGAGCCCGTACAGGCTTTTTACAAGCCGTAAGTACAGCTCACTTGGGTCTGCGACGCCGTGCTTATCGAGCTCCTCCTGCGAGAACTCCATTCCTTCTGGTGGCCTCAGGTAGATCTCCACCATCTGGTTCCTTGTAGGCCTTGACGTACGCGCTCGGGACATCAAAGTGCCGCGCGCGTACCCCCCAGATTTGAGCGATCGCGAGGATGATCTTTCCGCTGGTCATGTCCAGGACCGCTGAGAATGTCATCGTTTCCTTCAGGTCCAGACGCTCGTTGGGGGTAAGTAGATGTATTGGAGTACAAGCAAGATCGTTCCAAGGCGTCGGATGACTTTATCGTGCTCACGATCGATTACGCGCAAAACCTCGCGCTCCCTCACGCTGCCGAGACGCCTTCTCAGTGGTACTTCTTCTCCCTGCTGTCTGTCTCGGTCTTTGGCATTCACAGCTCGGGCACGAACGAGCAAACGAACTACGTGTACTCGGAGCGCAAGGGCGCCAAGGGAAGCACGGAAGTGATCTCGATGTTGAGGAAACACCTGGAGCCTGGCTTGCATGACCGAGAGCTCACCATCTATGCTGACAACTGCGGAGGCCAAAACAAAAACAACTACGTGGTCAAGTTTCTTCTCTACCTAGCGCACGTCGGCGCTAGGTAGAGAAGCATTGAATGAGTTCTGGGGGTGTATAGGGGTCCTTACCGTGATGTCGTCCGTGAACCACAAGCCCGTGTGCTTGGCGCTGCGTCGTAGTTGGGAAGTCCCACGAGAAGCCGGTCGGGGACGATTGTCGATGAGTTGAACGGAGCCAGCATCTGACGAGCTGGAAGAGAGGCGTCGGTGCCGCTTCCCAAGCTGTGTGTTCTGCTGACGCACCGCTGCCAGGTCTTCGTCCGCGGACGTAGCTCCGCTGCTGGCATCGTCGTCGTCGAGGCCGGTCGCCGCCGATGGCGCTCGTGTCGGCGCGGGCGCAACAACCGGTCGCGCAACAGTCGGCAGCTCTGGGTCATCAAAGATGGTACCAGCCCGCTTCTTCGCTGACTGCATAGACACGTTGACGATGTGCTGTTTACGGGCTTGCACGCCGCCTAGCGTGCGGGGACGTAGGAGTAAGATCACGTCGGTTGGGTCAACTGTTTTCGGCAGCACATCGGTCACCGAAGATGGGAGACTGCCGCGACGCTTCGCGCATGCAGCGCAAATAGCGTTCTGTTTCTCGAGGAGCTCTGCTGGGTTCGTGACCGAAACACTGACGCCTTCATCGACACGAAGCGCGTAGTTGAGATAATCGACCTTGATGATGCGAGGCCGGTCGCCGAGTAGGAAGGAGAACATGTCGTCGCCCGACAGGATGTCGAGCACCGGTTGTGCGGACCCCATTCGATAGCTGGACACGACACCGTAAGCCCAAATGCCAGCGGCTCTTCCATACGGCTGCACGAATGCGACCGGGATACCAACGTAGCTGGCTGGCCACCACTCGGTTTCAGTTTCTTCCACGACCCGGAGTCGCAGGGTTGCAAGGGACACTTGGAAAGTCCCGGCTGGAACTGGGTCCGGACCGACAGTCTCGACTGTCGCGATTTGACGCGCCACACTCCGCACGCGAACGTAAGAGTGCGCCGTGAGCTCGGACACGTGCGACGGACCGATGAAGGCGAGCGACGCGTCCTTAAGTGGGAGAGAGACGCGCATGATGGAGGCCGTGATGTTGAAGACTTGTTAGGATGCTGGAAAGTTGCAGACTGAGCTATCCTATCGTGCGCGCTGGCGCGTGTGCACTCTACCGTATCTAAAGATAAGTGTTCCTCGCGTCTTACCCAACGGAAACCGCAACATCCTCGCGGACTGTTCTGCTTGTACTCTTTCCCAAGGACTTGAGCGTCGCCGCCGGCTACGAGTCTCGCTTTGTAGCGCTCCACTGCGCCACTCCCGTCGCGTTTCTTCTTCAAAACCCACTTGGTGCGCAACAGGTGATACGATGGCTGTCGGCGTGTCACTACCCACGTTCCGGTTGCTTCCAGCGACGCGATTTCCTCGTGACGCGCCTTGGCCCACAGGTGAGCGTCGGCGCTCACGAGTGACGCTTTGTAGGTCTTGGGGTCGGGCAACTCACCAAACTTCTCCTCCCCCGCGCCCAAGACCGCCATCGCCAGTACGCGGGCGGTGCCTTGGTGGGCCGCGGCAGCGACAATAGGAGCTCCGACCCTTCTTTTTGGTTTTGGCTTCTCTTCAGCCAACGCACTGCTGTCTACCTCGGCACGACGCTGCGATTTTTTCTTCTTTCGCGTTGAACGCCGGAGTCTCGCTCCTCCGGTCGGGTTCTTCTTCCTCCTTGCAGCGTCTCGCTTGCTGCCAGTGGCTTCTCCTTCCTGGCCGTTTGCACTCGCCTCGGCCGTAGCCCCTTGGTCGCCTCCAGCGGCTTCTCCGGTCTCCGCGCGTGAGTCTTCGATCTCACCGCGTTGTGCTTGTCTCGTGCGGGCGAGCTCTTCCAGCTCTTCCTCTTCCTCATCCTCGAGTGCGCGCTTGAGCTGCTTGTTGGCTTCGTCGGACAGGGTCTCTATCTGTCCAACGTGACGCGTAGTGATAATGGTCCGATGTTGCGTGAGAAGCACACGGTACCCCTTGGTCTCGTCGCTTTTACCCACGATGATCCCTGGCGTTCCTCGCTTGGTGAGTGACTTCTTCTTCGGGTTCTGGTAGACCGTGCAGGGCGAACCGAAGACGACGATGTCCGCAGCATCGGCCGGCTTCCCCGTCAAAATCTCAAGCGGTGATTTCCGCCCGGCGTTCGCTCGCGTGGGCATCCGATTCAGCACGTATGCGGCGTACTCTGCCGCATACCCCCAGAAGATGAGAGGGAGGCCGCAACCGAACAGCATGCATCGGACCATGTTCATGATCGTGCGGTGCATTCTTTCAGCCTTAACGTTCGCTGCCGAGTTGTTGGCTTCCGTAACCTGGCGCGCGACGCCCGAGGCTTGGCAAAACAGGTCGACATGTCGATACTCCCCGCCTCCGTCCGTCCGTAGCAGGTGCACCTTGATGTTGAAACGCTTTTCGAAGAACGTGAGGAAGTGCTCGAACTTCTTTGCCGCCTGGTCCTTCGTTTTGGCAACAAACACGCGGCAGTAGTTCGACTTGTACTCCACGAAATTCACGAGGTATCGGTTCTTGTTTCGGTCCATCGGCATGATCGGGCTCTTCAAGTCGCTACATATCACAGCGCCGAGCACAGCCGTAGGCGAACTCGTTCCAGTCTCCTTCTTCGGTTGGGCGGCTTTGGTCTACTTCCCTTCTGCACACGTCAGGCAGTGCTTTCGCACGTGATCGGTGAGTTCGAGTCCGTTCGCCGGGTCGCTCGCGAGACGCTCCACGTCGTCGTAGTTGAGGTGCCCTGTTCGCAAGTGTATCTCGTGCAGCGATCCCTTCTGTAGCGCCGGAAGATCTTCGGTCAACGCATCTCGAATGGCCGCCACGACCGCATCGCGGATCCGGGCCGGCTCGTCGCGCTCGCGCCCTTGGTCCATCACCAAAACCTTGTTCTTCAGCTGCAAATACATAACCACTTGATCGGGCTTGATCAGTGCGTGCCGTCCGTCACGCATCCCCACAACGCACTGCTGCTCCATCAACGTGCCCAGGGAGATGCGATTGATGGCGAGGCCCGGCGCGTATCAGGCGTTCTTCAGGTTCACCCAGTAGCTGTCTCCATCGGCGGTCACTCTAAGTCTCGCTGTTCCTCGCTGCGTCACCCTCATCTTCGTGCCGTTCGGCATGATGCAGCCTTCTGGGTCATCCACCTCAACATGGTTCACCAGCACCGACGCGTCTCGCACCAGGTGCACGCTTGACCCGGAGTCCACGATCCAGTCGTCTTCAGTGACCGCCCCCGTCGCCAGATTCGCCAGAGTCCATCGCACCTCCTCCTCATCGCCGTCGTGCTTGCTACGACCCGGGCAGTTTCGAGCGATATGCCCTTCCTGATCACACTTGATACAAACACGAGCGTCTCGGACCGCCGCCGCGACGTGGGCAGGGCGCCCGATCTTCTTGTCGTTGTCCTCGTACGTCTGTGCCCATCGTACGATTTCCAGCGCGTGTGCGACGTAATCCGTACGCTTGGCATCGTATTGTCCCACTAGCACGGGACGCATTTCGTGTTTCGCGTACAGCGCCAAACTCTCGGGAATCATGACCGCCGACGCGTTTGTGGCGTTGCGCACGGCCATCAAGTACAGGAAATGCTCATGCCATGAGTCGTTCGCGCGCATCTTGACCTTAAAGTGTTCGCTCACCTGTGCACTCGAGAAGTCGCGCGAGAACACTGTTTCCATCATTTTCATGGGATACTTCAATGTGGGGCTGACCTCCCACCACTGCTCCCACATTCCGCCCAGGAACTCCTCGGGATGCCCGCGCAGGCACTGCAACAGTTTCGTGATCTTGAATCGTTCCGTCCACCGGAACCCGCACGCCAGCTGCGCGTTCTCGATCTCCTACATGAACCCGTCCCCCCACATCTTGAATCCTGCGCCAAGTCCTTTGACCAGTTCCTTCCCGTCGAACGGCCTCACGTTAAGTTTGACTTCCTTCGCTGAGGGCACGCGCCTCTTGTGCTTCTCCTTCCTGCGCGGCGCACGGTCCGACGTACGGCTTGCTGGTGCCACTGGGGGTTGCCCTCTCCTGTCGCTCTCGCTGTCAGATGAGAGCTCCTCCGACCTGGAGTCCGAGTCTGACTCACTCTCGTCACTCGCCGCTTGCTCGACTTCTACGCGCATCGGCGTGTACCCCTTGCCGCGGCGGTATCCTCTCTCCTCCGTTCCACGTAGGCGTCGCTCGATGTCTGCAGCTGCAGCGTCCGCGTCCTCTCGTGCCTTACCCACCTTTTGGGTTTCAGCCCTGAGTGTCTCCGCTGCTCGTCTCTGCTTCTCTCTTTCTTGCTCCAGCTGCTCGCGGTGTTGCAGTAGACTTGCCTTCCGTTCTTTCACGAGCTCCGCCTGACGGTCGTGTTCGCGCTTTAGCTCTTGACGGTCTTGTTCCAGCTTCCGCTGCAGCTCCGCCATCTCAGCGGCCTGCGCTTGCGCTTGCTCCTTCAAGGCTTCCCGTTGTCTTGCTGCAGATCGGCTTCTCCCCGAAGCTGGAGCTCAACATCGCAGAGGCGCTGTTCCGCCAACGCCTGTTCACGCAAAAGCGCTTCTCGATGCTGGACTTGAGCCGCGGCCTCTGCTCTCAGCCTTCCCTGCGCTTCAGCGTACTCCCCGTAGTGGCGCTCTTGTTCCTGTCGGAGGCGTCGTTCAGCTTGTGCGACGTCCCCTTGGTGTCGTCGTGTAACGGGCCTCCCTTACAGCACCTTGTGCTTGAGGAAGGTTTCTTCTTGAGCCTGTCGCTCCGAGTCGATCCTGATCGACGAGCGCAACACCGGGTAAAAGACAGACTGTGTTACTGGGAGTTTCCCCCAGGGAGAAACTCCCATAATGAGTAGCCCCTGCCAAATAGAGGGCCCCTGCCTAACCTAATACACCTGAGTCATAACTTAGGGTATCTCTGAGTACCCTAAGTGGACCACACACATGATGTACCCTACCTAGTTATGTCACCTTGGAGGATGTGTACCCGTACCCCGTTGTACGTCGTCTCTCCTCGTGAAGACGGCGCCTTTCCGCCAGCAGACTCGCGTTTCGCACGCGGGACTCGATCCCGAACAAGTCGCTGAGCTCAGTCATGTCCATGCGCCCACGTAGCGAGTCCTCCTCCCCTTGTCGCTCAACCCGACCACGTCGTTCGCGCCGGCTTTCTCTTCTTCTCCCCGGCGCGCGCTCGCTCGTTAGCTCCCTCATGCCGACCGGTACGACGGCTCGCTCGCTGGGCTCAAACGTCATTCCGGTCGGTGTCGGTAGAAGCAGTCGTTGCCGTTCAAGAGCTTCGAGTTGCGCCGCCATCACGTTCTACTGTGCCACGATAGCGCTCTGCTGCGCCACCACGAGCGTCAGCTCCGGTTCGAGGGCCCCGCCACTATGCGCACTAGTCGGTGTGGGAGTCTGTGGGGTCTCGGTGGCGGCGGCTTCCTCGGCTACCGCTGAAGCCTCAGCGGCGGCACGCCGGAACGCCGACGCGCGTAATGCTCGTCGGGCTGCGTCCCCAAGCCGCGAAAACAAGATGTTCTCACGGTCGCCCATTGGGCTCATAACCTATTGGAAATGCACCAGGTAAGAGGGGGGACTTGGTTGTTTCTCGGTTTTTTTTAGACTGATTAGCCTCTTCCTTTTCTAACATCTACACTCACTGTCGCTCTTCCCACAGGGCTACGCGCCCTGAATCAGCTCTTCTCGCACGCTCTCAGCTCCCAAATCTGGGTGCGAGCCCAGCGCACAAAACCTTCTCGCAGGCGCCGTGCCGTGCCGGGAGCCGTGCTTCCTTCCAACATACTCACCCTTCGACGTCACCACGCACTCCGAGTTGATGAGCTCCGAGATGTTGAGCTCATCGGCGCTGTCGTTGTACACTTTGAGCAACGCCTGGAGCACGGTTCTCGCGACGCCTGGTGGTAGCTTTGCTCGATGAGGTTGTGGATGTGAATACGTATGGATTACAAGTACCGGTAGCTGAGTTCCAAGTACTTGCCCAGTCCATGTACATTCCGATCAATTACCGGAACGAACCGGATGAACCCCCGAGTACTCCGCCATATGTAACGCCGAGAAGACTCATACACTCGGCAAGATCCACAGCTCGACGATGGCGAATGCGCTGGGGCGATCTTCCGATTACCGTACCGTACTCGCGCGCCCCCACAGCCACTTAACCGCACGACGATGCTTTGCGCGCAAACCAGGAGCGCGCGCTTTCCCGCCATCGCGAGGCGCGATCTTTCGCGCCGACGGGGAGTGCCTCTTTCCGCATCGGCTCGGGCAAACTTCGGCAACAGCTCGCACTTTCCGTGTGGCACATCGTCAGCATCGGAAGCCGCGTCACTTTGTCGAGCGCATCGACGCGATCGCTTTCCGATTGAGCGGTGAGTGTTGATGCGCCGTGACTTTCCGTGCGTGCGCGCTGTTCTAGCTGATATGGTGTGTGTCCACTCTCTAGCGATGGCCCATGTGATTTCGCTGCCATGCTCGCAAGAAGCACATCGCTGTGGTCAGACGTCGTCTTCGAGCTCTCAGCAATCTGCGAGAAGCTCCGAGTGCGATTCCCCTCTTTCGCAGCCGTCGTCCCTGTGCTCTCGTCGCACGAAGCCTGTTCGTGCATCTCCAACTGCACGAATGCCTGCAGCGCCAGCGACTTACAAGTTCGTATCCGACTTCAACTCGTTTGACGAAGCCTTCATTTGGCTTCAGTTCTACGACGAGTAGCTACAAGCAGAAGAACAACAACGGGAAGCGTGGCAAGTCCAAGGTCCATATTTGCCGTGAGCATCAGCTGTGCGCGAGTCATCTTCGCATTCGAACTGTGAGGCATGAAACCGGGCAAGTCAAGTTTGTTCTTGAAGTCGGAGGACACCATTGCGGGGTGTCAACGGGTCTCGGGCGGTATGGTATCCACCCGGGCCACCAAGCTGAAATTGACGCTGCGGTTCTCGGCGCTGGCCCTGGAAAAGTGCTGGTCACTCTTCAAGCCAAGTACAAGCACTAAACGTTATCCGTAGGAACCATAGCTGTCCGACGAACAACGATTTATTGAGCTCAGCGCCGTCGGCGTACGAGCCACCGCCACGACTGGCGTGGTCCTCAACGACTCTATCTCGAAAACATTCGAAACGATGGGCAGAAACGCACCATCAGACCCGTACGGTCATTATTGTGAAGGTGTTAAAACTTGTCAAACATGTTGACGAACGCTACGCGCCCGAGGCCCGCCTGCGAGCGCAGGCGGTCGAGGTCAATGCTTTACAGTCCAAGCTGCTTGACTCGGTTTCTTTGCTGCGCGGTCAGTGCTCGGTCCACGTCACGGTGCATGGTCAGTCGCACGACCCACGCGTTCGGGCTCTCTTCGAGCGTCTGCGTGCACTCCTGCATCGCCCGCTGCGAGAGCGAGTGCACCTCCATGAGGTTCTGCGAGTCCTCTTTGAGCGCGTGGTACTGCTTGTTTGGGCATGCTTGCCTCAAAGAAGCCAGGCGGCTGCATGTCGATGTACATGTAATCGAATGCACCAACCGCGTTGGTGCTCTTCGTGCCGAGGGACATGAAGCTCGGACTCAAGCAGGTTTTTTCGATTTGACTCGCATACTCGCGTGTGTATTCCCGCTGGTATATTATTACCATTTCACGATGACGCGTACAGAAGCGATGTAGTGTGCCGTCACTCTTGATCGCGCGACGCACGGCATCTACTACGCCCGTACGTGCACTGGGTTTGACGGATTCCCACTGGAGTGGTCACTGTGGCGCTGTCATCTCCATGCTTTTAATAAGTGGAGGCAGAGATTTTATCCGACGCACTCCGCCGCTTCGCTGCTCTCTCCACGTCGTTTCGGATCCTTCGCTTGGGGGGCATCTTCGCACTTGTTGGCTCGGACGGCAAACGCTTCCAAAACTCACATTGCAAGTCATTTCATTTTTCAATCAACCTTCGAGCAATATTCACCAACTCCGCCCTTTGATTCGCTGAAATACTCGTGTCAATCAGAGTCAACTTCATCTTCATCGTCATCAGCACCAAGCAGATTCCACAGCTGCATCGCGACTCGTTCTGCTTGGCGGCGGCGGTCTTCATCGCTGAGTACGGCACCCGACTCACGTATCCGCTGGACTTGAGAGAAGAGCCCACTGAACGCTTCCATATCGGGGTCGTCGTCGCCCATGAGGCTAGCACTAGAGAGAGCGGTCATCGAAGCCTGCAGTCGCGCATCGTACGACAATGGCTCAGGCGCAGCGATAAGAGCGGGAGGAGCCGAAGCTGAAGCTTCTGTCGCTGGAGACGAAGGCGCAGGAATACTCGACGGATTCGCACCATCATCCGACGCAGGCAGCACGGGCTTGGACTCAGTCTCTCGCGGGAGCATCTTCATGGAGCGCCACATATTGCAGTGAAGCGCTTCAAGAGCGCGGTCGATGCCGATTTTCTCCTGATCAGCTACCGCACCAGGTGATATGACTGCTTCAGCGGATAAATAATTCGCCGGCACACCAACAAACTCAAACGCGTTGTCCTGGCACCAACTCTCCAGTGCCTCCACTTGCATCGCGTTGGCCTGGTCGAGCTGTGTGGCGACGATCAAACTCACTTCAAACGTGAGCTCTTCGATCGAGCGCTCGATAAACTGCTGCACTTCCTTAAAACTGCTGTCCGATGACGCATCCACGACCCACAGGAGTGCCTCATACGCCTCGACATCGTGTTGCAACGCCGTCACCAGCTCGTTCGTGTCGACGCGATGGAGATGCAGCTCGACATCCGCTTCGTAGTACTTCGTCTTGAGCTTTAC
>JAADXJ010001032.1:0-11621 GCA_023337735.1 Pythium biforme
GACCGTCGCGATAGCGACGACGGCGAGAACAGCGAGGCACGGAATGTTCATGTTGTCTAGTACTTCGGTTCTGGCGCGCGAGTTACGGAATGTGGTGAGACCGCGAGGGCGAGAGCCGAGGGAGAGAGAGGCGCATGGTATGGGTGCCGATGCGGGAGACCGTGCGGCTGTATCACCCCGCACTGAACGATGTGCCATCTGCAATGGGCACACATGTGGGATACGATGGGCAGCCACCAACGATTGGTCCAACCAGAAGTGTGTGTGAACCCACGCGTGCCAAGTCCAACAACCCCAATACAGTTTGTTCGTGCACTAGGTCGGATGCCCCATTTATAGATATTCCACGTATATCATTCTATCAATACGTAAAGTGCTCTTATTTGGCCTAAATGTAGAGAATCTAGTTATGCATTTGAACAGTTATATCAAATTAGACGTGTGGCTTAGCGCGCAAACAAACTGTACGATGCTTCGCAACCGCGCACAGGCAGACAATGATCATTCGTGTCGGGCGGTACATATAGCTCGAATCGTTTGCAGCGGAGGCACACAGCGCGCACCGTCCACGTAAGCGGCAACGCGCATGCCTGTAGGCGTCTATATCGAGATGCCACGAAGTGAAGTGAGCCCATGTGGGCGATCGAGGATCACGAAGGAACGGATGCACTTGAAAGTTGGGCTTCATTCCTCGGATCTTGGGGCTCGTAATGCCGTCGACGGTTGCCTGCCATTGCATTCTCTCCATGTCCCCGAGACGTGGCGTACGTTCCATACATTACGGAATGCCGATGCGAACACACTGGGGTATGTTCACTATCTCCAGACCGAGAGCTGCTGCCAAGAATTTCTGAGGTGGCACGCCTTGCCGACGAGCGTGGTGAGGCAACTACGGCTGGGCTGATGCTTGAGCAGGCATTCGAGCACAGGAATGTTCTGGTCCTCGGCGGTTGCTTTTGCGATCGTCATCGGGAATTCCACCCGTGGCTGCGGCAATCCATTGCAGGAGTGGACCGTCAGTTTGAATATCGCGTGCCGGAAATATTCATGGACGTCGGATTCGTCGATTCGTCGAGATGTAGACTGCGACAGGTGGTCTGAGGTTTTGCATTCAATGGCCCAGCTAGCTCGACATGAGTTGGTCAGAAACCGCAGTTTTCAACGTCCTCCGGTCCGCATGCTCCATGGTGTATTTTAGAGATGTCTCCGGAAGATGATGCCCGCGGTGCCCGACTCCGAGGTCATGGGTCTCGACATGAAAAAATCCTACGTCAAGATGCTCGAGATGTGCGGGAGGTTCGCGAAGGGCCCGGTCACGAAGGCGCAGCTCGTCGAACTGTTCAAAGAGTTTGCGAACGAGAACGTGACGAGCACCGGGTCGACCAATGGGGCAACGACCACGCCGGAATGACGACTGGGGAACCAACCCCGATGCCAACGCCGACCACGGCCCCGACGTCGAGGACGCCAGCTCCTTCTGTAAGCAAACCGCCGGTCCCATTTGCCACGTCCGTCCGGAGCAGATACCGGGTTGTCGGTGCTGTCACTTCCGGAGTAGTCGTTGCCACGACGATTCTCGCTCTGTAGTGAGCGAGAAGGTGTTCTTCGTGAGCATTGCTACTTTTCTTCCGAGAAACTAGATCCAGACAAACAGAACTGTCACCGATGGATCCTGTGACGACTTGAATAACCGAGCTTCAACCCTCACCTACTCCTCTTTCTTCGACGTCGAGTTACGAAACGACCTCACAATCCCATTTCTTGCCCCTTGCCCACGACCAACGGTCGTCAGGCATGGCATCCACCTGGGCGTGTGAGACTTCCTTCTTGCTCGAGTGTACTCTGAAGCATTACGACGCTGTGTTGGGCTTGATCAGGCGACTAGGAGTCGGAGTACGTCGCAATACACTCGTTCGGACGGGGTGAATGTCGGGTATCGACGGCAGCTCTTCTCGGACTAGATCAAGGAGTCATGGTGATAGCACTTGGACCGTATACTTGACGATAACGCACACGTCTTCGTCCTTAGCTGTACACTTCGCACACGCGTTCGCTAGGTCGTGAGCAGTAAACTTGTCTAGCGCCCCCCTTGGCCGTGCGCGTGGCGCTGAACCGAAGCGAGAACCGCGGGCGTTCATCGATGAGCTCTCCTTGAGCTAGTCGTGCGATCGCACCGTTGGAGAGCGTCATGCCCCACGTGCGGAACTCGTCGACGACACCGTTGAATCCGTACCAACCGGTGAACATCTGCGTCGGTCGCCCGGGAGATCCAGCGCTCACGCATCCCGTGCCGAGCTGCATGCACCGCAGCGAGTACGCCTCGTGGTGAACGGCGCCGTCGACTTGACTCACGAGCTTCCCGTCCAACAGCACGCGCTGCGTGTGGCCGTCAAACATGCACGCGAGGTGGTACCAGCGCTGGGTCTCGAGCGCCGTCGCGACGCGCTGCTTGTCGCTGATCACCGAACAGTACAGGTCGCGCTGTTGGCCATCGACGACAATAAATTGCTGCTGATAAAAGGGCCACCTTGTGTCTGTGAACGCTGCAGACTGGACGCCCAGCAGCACGCCGCCTTCGTAGGTGTCTTCGTCTCCGGGCAGCAGGCTGAACCAGAGATCGAACGCGATGATCTCGCCCCACTCGAGTACAAGCCCGCGGATGTCGGCGCACGATCCTTTGTCATGCTGCGTGGCCGCGCTGTGTGTCTTCCCGCAGCCACGGAACCGCAGTGACCGCGCGCTGAGCACGCGCCGCTTGGGCGACCGCTGCGTGCTGTCGCGGCGGAACGCGTCGCCGTACTGGCGTGAGTGTCGTGAGATCCACAGCATCTCGTCGCCGTCGACGAGCTGGCGCAGACGGCGATTCACGTGAGACACGCGTAATAAGTCGATGCCGCAGAGGTAACGGAGCAGCGTCTGCGCAGCGTCCACTGGCAGCGTCTCCAGCCTGGGCGTACACCAAGTCTCGTCATAGCACTGCATCCTCAAGTTCGGTCACATGAGCGTGATCTCTTCGGGGCAAAATATACCGGTATGTTTCAGTACACACCCGGTTTAGTGACCTATCCGAGGAGTGACGTCAACCGGGAAGCGTTTCGGATATAGTATTTTCGCGGGTGGTTCAATGTGTTCAGAAGCGACCAAAGGACGCGCAAGCCGCCCTGCGATGCCGGGGTTGAGGATCCCCTCGCTTGCTCGACCGTGCGCTGGATTCTCTCCACATTGTCGTACGCCAGCATGGCGACTCTATGGTGCTCTCTACCTGTTCTCTTCTCTCCGGTTTCTCGGGGTTTCCTGTCTCTATGCTGTTTCCAGGACTGCCGAACGAACGTGCCCATTCTTCGTCTCTCCTCCTTCCGCATTCCTCATTCCGCCCTCGCGGCGACTACCCTGCCTGGTCGACCATGCCGCGCGCCCTCGTCTCCGTCCTCCTCACTGCAATCACCTGCTACGTTGTCCACGCCGAACTCTGCTCGCAACTTCAGCTCGACGTCGCGAGCGGATTGGTCTCGAATGCCGACTTGTTACACGCGTGTCCAACGGCCGTATCGTCGGCGCGCCAGAGCCAGCGCAACGGCGCCGCGTGGGTAGCCAAGGCCAACTGCAGCGACGCGACCTGCGCCACGTTCCTCTCGACGCAGTTGTTGACCATGGTGCCCGACTGTGAGATGGCTGACAGGACGAATCTGCGACTTGTGTATAGCGCGTTCCTGACCGTGTGTATGGACAAAGCCTGCTCGACGGCGACACCAAGTTTGACACCGACTGGGACTACTACGGCACCCGGTACGGGAACCGATCCACCGCTACCGTTACCCACACCTACTGCAAGTGGCGCAACGGGAAATATTGGCGGGTCCAACAGCGCGACGCCACCGCCGGGGTCCACTGGCGTGGATTCACCGAGTGTGACGACTCTGCCGAATCCGACCAATGGTGGTGGATCCCCGGGGTCTTCGACGTTGTCCCCGGGTTCGTCAACTTCGCCGTCGTCTTCGACGTCGTCACCGCCGAGCAGTTCGTCTCCGCCGACGAACCCGGGCTCACCGCCGATGGATTCGGGAAATGGAGGAGCCTCGCCAAGCCCCGGGTCGTCCACACCGACATTCAGTCCATCCACTGGGACTAACTCGCCCTCGTCAACTTCAAACGACAACGGCGTGGGCATTTCACCGAGTCCATCTGGCAGTGGTAGCACACCAAGCGGATCAACAGCGACGCCGAGCTCGTCGGCAAGTGGGCCGCCAGGCAGTATTGCACCAGGCGGATCGCCATCTACGCCGAGCTCCGGTTCTTCGCCCAGTGGTCAGCCCTCGAACGGCCCTATTGACAGCAGTGGATCCCCGGGCGGCTCGCCTCCGCCTCAGCCACCAACCAACGGTGATGGTGCACCAAGTGGGCCTCCTCCGTCTCAACCGTCACCAACAGGACCCAGCTCGACACCAAACGCTGGTTCACCGAGTGTATCCACGTCTGCACCAACCGCAGGTGGATCGTCCAGCGCGTCGCCTTCGTCTCCGCCGCCGTCCGGAGCTGTCGATAACAACTCAGGTTCTCCCACGTCGTCGCCGTCAACAGACGGTGTTGCCAATGGTGGCACGGTTGGTGGCGGCTCAACCACCACGTCTGGCGGCGCCTCGGCTTCCAACGGACTGCCGAATGGCAGCACATCCTACGCGTCGGCAACCCCATCAACCGACTCATCGTCAACACCATCCATGTCGCCATCGCCATCGCCATCCGCGTCCATGGCCGGCGGCACCTCTGGCGCGAGTTCCTCTACGAGTACGAGCACCTCAACGTCGACCACTTCGACAGGCGGGTCAACCTCCACTTCAACCAGTGCTACCGGCACACCAACAAGCGGATCAACGTCCACCTCCACCTCCACATCGACGTCCACCTCTACCTCTGGAACCTACAGCAACGCCACCTCAAACTCGTCAGCGGCTGGAGCCTCGTCCGCGATCTCCGGCGGCTCGGCCAAACCCATCGCCGGTGCGAGCAACTCCACGTCGTCGTCGCCGTCGCGCGTGACAAAGAAGCCGTCGTCGATGTCGCGGGCGCCTTCGTCGTCCGGGTATGCCACGTCGTCGTCGTCGTCGTGGTCCACGGACGGCACCGAAGTCGGCTCGTCGTCTTCCTCGCAGGACGGCAGCCTGGACAGCACGGCGGCGTCCAATGACGGACCCGACATCTCGGTCGCGCAGAACCAAACAGGCAACGGCCAACCGGGGTATCCAGGCACAGCCAACACCGAGACGCCGCTCACGGAGACACCCAAACCCAAGCCCAACGCAGCGTCGGCACATGGGCTGGCCTTCGCGACTGCGCTACTCGCGGTGGTATGCAGCATGGTGCTTTACTAGGGCACAACCCACCGCCCACTCCTCCCACTTTGTTCGCTTTCTGTATCA
Source organism: Pythium biforme (assembly GCA_023337735.1). Lineage (NCBI taxonomy): Eukaryota > Oomycota > Peronosporomycetes > Pythiales > Pythiaceae > Pythium > Pythium biforme. The sequence goes on from JAADXJ010001032.1 coordinate 5,418, forward strand.
CAATAGATCTGCTCTTTTTCGAATGCTTACGCCGCTTCGTCTGGGATGCAGAAGACGGACTGAGATGATTGGAGGAGAAATCTCTTGTTGTGTGAATCTCAGCGGCGTTGGTGGTCGGTGAGACCAACCGTTTGTTCTTCGCAAGTGGATACTTGTACGTACCAGAGACCGTGTCCAGTTGTTTTTCGCATACGTTGGTCTTATTGTGGGTTCACGCACTCTTTCCAGGTGTGCTTTCTTCCGAGCCTTGGTGGGTGGGGTGAAGAAGACTACTGTACTGCCGGTTGCGAACGGTTCAGCGTTGCCAGTGGTCCAAACGCATTCATTTCCCGGCTTGCCGCCTGCCACACCCACCCACGACAAGTTCCGACCCATGAAGCTCCTCGCGTCTCTCGTGTTCCTCGCCGTCTCAACCGCGTCGCGTGGCACAAGCGCCGCGTTCTGCACGACTGACCAGCTCGCTGTCGCCTCTTCGCTCACGAGCGACGGCGGACTGCTACTCGCGTGCCCGTCGATGGTCAACGCCGACATCCTGGCGGGCGTTGCGCCGTGCGCCCTCCCGTCCTGCGTGTCCTTCCTGTCGACGCTTAGCGGCCGCCTCCCGGACTGTGACGTCGACGAAGGCAAGACGTTCAAAGACCTCTACGCCGCGTTTGTGAGCGTGTGCCAGGACAATGCCGCTGCCGTCGCGTCGCAGCCCACGGCAAACGCGACACTTCGAGCGAACGTAACGACGACGGCGCCGCCCACCAACGGCACCACCAATGGCACGGCCACGGCAGCGCCGGGGGTGAACGCGACGAACGCGACGACGCCTGTGCCCATGACGGTCCTGCCTTCGCTGAACCAGACCACCAGCAACAGCACTGTGGGCGGCAACGCGACGACCGGAAGCAACGCCACGGCCGGCAGTAACGACAAGGCTTCGGACTCGGATGCGGTCGGTGCGAACGTCACACCCGCTGTGCCGGCGCCCGCGCCAAAGTCACTCGGCGTACGACCCACGCTCATGGGCGTGGGCGCAGTCGTCGTGACGGCGGTCGCTATGGCGCTCGTAGCGTAGACGAGCCTGGGATTGACAATGTAAATTACATTGTAACCTATGAACCCATGCTCCACTCCAAGGATCTGTGCTTGCCTGGACACTCGAGCTGTGATCGCGCCGTGTCCAGCAGGAGGACTGTTGTGGTGGAAGCTGCGAATCTTGTCGACAAAGTTTGTAACCTACGACAGGAAGGGACTGTGAGGAGACGGATCGCATTGAGGACCGAGCCTCTTGGGGTCGGCGTGTGGTGCTCCCAGGCTGCGCTCATCTCCTATTTGGTTTGCAGTAACTTTGATACCCACGGGGAATATAACGACACCGTTCTCTTCAAGCTGTATTTTACATGTCCAGGACTGTGTCCCAACATTTTTAAATGAGATCTCAATCTCAACACGGCATTCCCCACGAACGCCAAGGGCGCCGTCACGTACATCGCCGTGAAGGTCGTGTTCTTGATACTAGTAATGCGAGCTCGTCGAGTAAACCCCACGCGTGGATGCCGTGTAGCTCGTGACTTTTCTTTTCGAGTTGCGTTTTCCTTGATCCCAAAAAAGAGATCTCAATTTCGTAGCCCACTGAATCACAGGAATCCTCACGGCGATCGTGTTCGTAGGAGACCCAAGGCATGATTCGACTCTGTGAACGCCTGGATACCAGCTTCCCGTGATCTCATTCCACAATTCGCCTTCGCCGACACAACCACCACTCACCCATGAACTTCCAGTCGCTCGTTGTCGCGTTCACCTTCGCTGTCGCGGCGCTCACGTCTCCTACCAGTGTGCTAGGGGCGGACTGCACGACGGCGCAGCTCGCAAAGTTCAAGGCGTACCCACTGCTCCGAACGAACGTTGACGCGGCCTGCCCGACGTTCGACACGCCTGGTCCGAACGCCATCCACCTCACCAAGCCCGAGTCATTCACGGTCGAGTCGCTGGCCGCGATGGCGCCGTGCAAGGCAGAGACCTGCCGTACCGAGCTCGCGGTCTTCCTCGCGCGCACACCGGACTGCGAGTTGTACGGTCTCAACATGAAGGCGCCGTTGCAGGTGACGCTCCAGCTGTGCGAAGCCTTCAACGCCGGGAACGTTACGGTCGACGACGCGCTGGCTCTGGTCGCTGACGTCGGCGAGAAGACGCGCGCGGCCATGAACGCGCTTCAAGCGGCCGCCGCCGAAGCTGGCAACAACGACAGTGACAACCGCCGCCACTAAGGATGCGAGTCTATCGATCGGCCAACGTGCCAACGACGGCTGCCACGGGTGTTGCGACGGTCGAGATGGACGGCGAAGCCGCGTTTTCGTCGCAGTTAACAATACACGTTCTGTCTTCCATGACTTGGATTGCCAACCTTCACAACAGTGGGCATTGCGATCGCTCATGTAGTCGATAGTCGACCGTCCGGTAGACACAATGTGTGTGCACCGGGTGGGGTATAGTACCAGTACTGAACATCGGTAATCATGGCCACGTCAAGAATCTTGATGCGAAGACATTCTTCTCTGCCGCTCGGGTGTGCAGGGCGAATCCACGCAGTGCGGCCGAATGGGTTTCGCAACTGATTTGTTCAGTCAACTCGCTCGCAAAGTTTCCACAAAGTGGTCCACTGTCCAACTCCGTCCCGCACATGTCCCATCAATCGGAATCTAACGCATTCCCATGCGTCACGGAAACAAATAGTTTGCGGAGCGGAGTGTTCACACGTCGCACATACGTAACTTACATAACACCGACGGACATATCTTCGCAAGCCAGTGGCGCGTTGAACCCAAACGGCATTTGACCCGCACCCAGTGTCTTTGATAGGGCACAAGCACGGTCTCCGCTATGTATGCCCCACCCACCATTCTGCGATTCGCCTGCTACCGCCGAGACCAACTTCCAGAAACACATGAAGCTCCAGTCGCTCGCCGTCGCCGCTGTGGTCGCCGTCGCGGCGCTCACGACGGTCTCCGCTACCGAGTGCACTGATCCGCAAATCGAGGCGATCGACAACGCCGACAGCGCGGGCCTCGAGAAGGCCTGCCCGTCGCTGTTCAGCGAGGAAGAGGACACGCTCAACCCGACACGCATCGAGTCGCTCACGGCCGCGGCGCTCAAGGCCGTTGAGCCGTGCAAGCAACAGACGTGCCTCACAGAGCTCAAGAAGTTTGTCGACGCGGCGCCGGACTGCACAGTCTCGGGGCTTAACGTCAAGGCCACGTACACGGCGAGCGTCACGCTCTGTGAGGCGTTCAATGCCGGCGGAGTGACGGTCGCCAAGGCCACCGAGATCTTCAAGGACGTCACCAAGAACATATCGGATGCAGTCGAGAACCTGCTTGGTGGTGGCGAAGGCAGCTCCGACAAGGAGAGCGGTAGCGCTGGCGCCGCGTCCGACTTGCCGACGGTCACGACCGACAAGCCCTCGACCAACACGAGCACGAGCGAGGAGACGCCGGCGACCACGAAGCCCGCGGCTGCTGTGCCTTCGCCGGCGGCCGCGACCCCAGCGCCGACCAAGTCGGGTTCGAGCGCCACGACCGTCGCTGGTCTCGCAGTGTTTGTGACGGCCACGCTCGCGTCGACGTTGCTGGTCTAAGATAGTGCCCAATCCAAATCCAATGGTGCGTGTTTTGTTGGTGTTTTTCGCGTGTTGGATTGGGTTGAACCTCTGGGGGAAACAACTGGTCACAGTAACTCAGTCATGCCCATGCAATGTCAGGTTTCTGTCCGACAACAGTGTCAGTGTGTAGCGCGCGTTCCAGCGTGGACACGAGGCAACAGACCACCACAAGGCGAGAACCGAATGGGTGTACGAACCCATTCAGTTCGCGTGGTTGGGAACAGCCACCGTGGCCCACATCTGCGTCTAGTCCAAGTTGCCTTCCCGCTTCCCCCAGGCCCAGGGCTGCCTTTGGCAGAGACTCGGCGCAACTAGCTTTGCGGTTTCATCCACAGACCGCTCATTTCTCCATTCGCCGAACACGGCCTTCTCAAGCTGCCTCACGTCAACACCACAAGATGAAGCTTCCGTGCCTCACTGCTCTCGCCGCCGCCGCCGCTGCCACGGTCGCTGGGACTGAGTGCTCGCAGGAGCAATTCCTCGCGTACGGCAAACTGGACGAGTCGCCCTATGAGACGGCCTGCCCGTCGCTCTATCTCAAGGGCGACGACGCCTTGAACCCGTCGCATCTCGACACTTTCACGGTCGCGTCGCTCAAGGCGCTCGAACCTTGTAAGGAAAAAACGTGTCTCACCCAGCTCCAGAACTTCCGCAACGCTACGCCCAATTGCTCTTTGAACGGCTTCAACCCCCAATCCCTCATCACAGTCACAATGGAGCTCTGTGAGGCCTTCAACGCCGGTCCGGTCTCGGTCGAGACCGCCAAGAGCATGTTTCAAGGTATTGAAAAGAGTCTGGCTGACGCGTTTGGCAGTTTGCTGGACAACGACGGATCCGAAGACCCGAGCGGCAGCGCCGAGGCGGGGGTCAACGATGGCAAACCTTCAAACACGACCACCGGGAACGACACGTCGACAACGACCAAGCCAGGCGCCGTACCCACGCCCGCGCCAACGACGGCCAAGTCGGACGCGAGCGCTGCGACCGTCGCGAGTCTCGCGGTCGTTGCGACGGCCTCGCTGGCGTCGACCCTCCTGCTCCAATAAGCAGCATTTGTGACAATAAAAACGATAAGTAAAAGGAGTTTCTGATAAGTCATGGTGAGTCTGGCACAACGACATTTACTTCAACCCAGCGTCGACGTGGTTATGAAGGTGGCCACCGGTTCTTTCACGCAGTCTGATGTTTGTTTGTTCCGCTGACGAACTCGGGCGGTGACGTCGAGCAGCTTGGCGACAGCTTCCCAGTGGCCACTTTGGGCGGCCGACATCGCGGCCGTGTTGCCATCTCCATCCGCATGATCGACAGCTGCGCCAGCGGCTAGAAGGCGAAGGATAATCACCGAGTGGCCCTTCTTCGCAGCGATCGTAAGCGCTGTATCTCCATGCGCTGTCACTCGGTGGATATCCGCGCCCGCAGCGAGCAGTTTCTCAACAGTTGATAACCTGTCGGCTCCACAGGCTTCCATGATCGCGGTACAACCGTCGCTCGCCATAAAGTCGACATCGACGTGGGCGTCGAGTAGCATGTCCACGACAGAATCGCGTCCCCATTGGGCAACGTACCGTAATGCCGTAAAGCCGTCATGGCTGACGTGACGTACGTCTGCACCATCCGCAATCAGCATCTTCACGACCTCGTGGCTCCCTCCGAGCGCATACATCAGCACCGAGTCCCCATTCTCCGTAGTGTGGTGGATGTCGGCACCGGACGCGAGCAACTTCTTCACAGTCGTGGCGTTTCCAGCTTGAGCGGCATTCAAAAGTGGCGACATACGGTTCTCCTGGGGCTCGTTCGGGTCCTCTCCTTCAGCGAACAAAATCTCGAGCGCGTCCACAACGTTGATATCCGACATTGCAGCCAACGCCGAGAGGCCGCCGCGCCGCCCGCTGTGGTCTTGGCGTGGCCATGCAGAAATGAGCTGGGCGATGATATCGCGATTTCCGATCGAAGACGCTGCATGAAGAGCTGTGATACCGCGCGTGGCATGGGTTACATCGGCTCCCGCCGCCAGTAGCAAGCGTACGATTTCGCTGTCGCCGATCGAGGACGCTACAAAAAGAACCGTGTGTCCGTTGCTGTCCACGCAATTGACATCTGCGCCCGCGATGAGCAGTTTTTCTACCATGTCTGCACGGCGGTATTTAGCAGCGACAAGGAGCGGTGTGGCTCTTGCCCGATCCACAACGTTCACGTTCACCCGGGCTGCGAGTAAAACGTCCACGAGATTCGTGTACCCGTGCTCGACTGCGATCAGCAGCGCCGATCGCCCTTGGGTGTTGGCATGGCTCACGTCTACACGCGGAACGATGCGCGTATTGGCGTGTGCGTCTGTCCGATTGCTTGTACATGTGCCGACACGGAGAAGAGTTTCGACCACAGCCATGTGACCGCGCACGAGCGCCATCAGAAGCGCAGTGTCGCCGTACTGGTTGGCTCTGTTCACCTGTGCGTTCGCGAGAAGCAGCTTGGAAACGACTCGCAAATGGCCTTCTCGCGCTACTACCATGAGCGCGGTCTCACGATACTTGTTGGTCTGGTCGACATCCGCTCCTGCA
>JAADXJ010001033.1:0-11613 GCA_023337735.1 Pythium biforme
GGGGACGAGAGTCAACGTGAGATATCCAGTGTACTATTGTGGGTGACAAAGTATCACATGCGAAGGGTCGTAGAAGAGATGTGTCGCAGATGGAAATAATACATGATGTATGCATTCATGCAATATATCGGGTTTAACGATCATATCCATCCCAGACCGGAAACTGAAGCGCTGGGTGCCTCGGTCACAGCGCGTCCTCGAACCGAGCGTCAGCACAATGCGCTGCACCATGGACTAGCCCGCAGAGCTTCTTCTACTCCCCATCCCGCAAGAAATCACGCCACTGTCGAGGCATCGCGGACCTTCACGACGCCGTCACCTACGCCAACATCCCCAGCAGCGACACGTCCCCAAGCGTAACAAAGCCTCAGGCCGACAGTCAGCGGACTGTGCTGCCCACAACGAGGGAGGTGGCTGAGGCACGCACACAGTGTGACTGACAAGTGCAGAGAGGAAAGGAACGGATGCCGAGTGATGGTACATGCTTCCCTTCGTCTCCCGCAGATCAGTCGAACGAGTACGAAGGTATCAGTAGCCGGCATCTTGCCAGAGCCCGGACGTCTGCGCATAACGAGCCCCAGACACGTCGCCGCCAGCATTGGTGGATGAGGGGCTGAGAGGCACAAGCAGGAGCGCGAGTCACCTCACATTGGCTATGAACGTTCCCGAGCGGTCTTGATCGATAGTCGCGTGGATCGATACTATTTTGGACCACTTATCCGCTCTCTCTCTTCTATAGCTACGAATCACCCGCGAAGGAGCTGCCAGCAAACACGCCGTCACTGCCGCCCGTGTTCGCCGTTGAACGTCGAGCCGTCGTTCGTATCGTAGGCAAATGCACTCGACGCTTCCGAGACGCCGTCGCCAGTACGATCACCACTGCCGCCGCGACGTGGATGTGGCGGGTAGAGACAAAGAGAAAGCGCACGGCACGTAAACGCGCCGTAGAAGCAGCCCATGATCACGGGCGTGCGCTCCGCAAAGACCACAGACACGACGACGGTCTCCACACGCACCGCGATCCCATGGGACAACAGCACGGACGACCGGTCCACCAGAGATCCCAGCAGAACTTGCCCGGGCGGCTGCGATACGCGAGGTCGCGCGCGGTGGATGCCAAGGCAGCACCGAAGAGGGGCTTGGACTAGGACGTGTCGTGAGTGGCAGTGCCTCTTCGTCCACGGTGAGAGCACGGCCGAGCGGCCCGAGCACCCATTGATCTCCGTGCGTGCCCCCCCTTCACGCGGGCGTCCGTGCGATGAGCGCTGGACCTTTGACGACCGACAGAGCGTCGTTCTACTCCCCGTCCTGTGCGCCCGCGGCGGTCGACGCACTGCTGACTCTCGCCGTGGCGCCGTAGCCTGAGCCGGCACGAAGCAAGCCGGACCGCTCCGTACTTGGGTGGCTATTGTTGCTCACTGCATGCGTACTTGGCCCACACATGCACTTGTAGATTGTGACACACAGAACCCCGAGACCGCACAGCCCGACGGCCAGCGGCGTGTACTCGCCCAGGATCATCTCGTCGCAATAGCACTGCGCGTCGAACCGGTACCACATACACCGCGCGCTGCGCGGGCAGCAGCACGCGGCGCCGCTCGCCGGATTGTCGAAGCAGAATTTGCCGGCGCGGCCGTGGTACGCGAGGCCGCACTCGACCAAGTTGCGGCAGGCAGCGCACTGCGCGGCCCACGATGACGGAGGCGGTGATGATGACGATTGTCTGGCCAGAGGAACAGAGGCGGCGGACGCGACCAACCAGACGCAAAGCGTGACGAGCACGCACAGGAAGCGCACAGAGTGGTGACGACGGCGGCTGCGCATGGCGTTTGATTTCGACACAGGCCATGCGCAGGCAGGCTGGTTTTGACGTGTGAGGGGAAGACAAGTGGGGGGTGGCATTGGTGGAATTGGGGGTTGTACCGGTTACGCCACCGACACGACGGTATCAGTTACCGGCCCGTCGTGGAGATGCGCCGCCCCACACGCACAGGACCCGAAATGTAGCAATGGGCACAAGAAGCGATTGCTGTGCATCAGCCGTGTCCATAGTTGCGTTGAGGGCGACAGTCTACGAGTCACCGGCGAACGAGTCACCGCTGACCCTGCGTCGCCGGAGAACGTGTAGCTGCTGCCGCCCGTGCCGCCCGCAAACGTGCTGCTGTGCGTGGGCGTGTGCGTAGAGCCGTACGTGTTGTGATACGCGAAATCCAGCGACTGGTTCGACGCAGACAGCGGCTTCTTGCGCTTGCTCGCGCGGTTGAGGGGTGTCGGGCACAGGCATAGCACGAGTCCAAAGCCCACTACAGCCACGACAGAATACCCACCAACACCCCATCAGCCGTGCGGCTCCATGGCTCGAAACACCGGCACTGCGAACCCTTGAGCTCGCACGCCCAGCCGAGCAGACGCAGCACGTGGCGCCACTGGACGGGTTGTCGAAGCAGTACTTGCCCGGCCGTCCGCGGAACGCGAGGTCGTACGTGGCCCAGTCGCGACAGGCTGCGCATGGGACACCATCGGTGTCGGCGGTGTCGACGGTGCGTTCAGGGACGCTGGTACATGTGTGGGTTTGTCCAGCGCGATCGTGTCTTGGCCGCGCAAGTTGGTTGCCGCAGACAGAGACGCAGTAGCACCGCGACAGCCACGCCAAGAGCATGTTGCTGCGACCGGGCATGGCGGTTGGAGGAGCGGTGGAGGTAGTGTGCGTTCGGGGTTCGAAATGGATACATGATGAAGTAGTGTGCGTCCACTTCGTTGGTGGATCTTGTCTTCATGGTACAGAGTGATGGAAGGCTCTGCTGTAGTTCCATGGCGGCATGCTCGCTCAGCTGCTGTCTCCCTCTCTCGCGTCGTGATCTCTCTCGTCAAGATAAGCTTCCACACACGTCGCATATGATGCACCATCACTCTTCTAGCTACCGTCATTCCTTCTACGGGTCTCTTGAGCCAAGAAACGAAGGGAGAATAAGAGAGAGAGAGAGACACCACGCCACGCCAAGCGCTCAGATTCCAACCAATTTCCCGATTTGTCGACGCCATGCGCCACCGACGATTCCCACTCCGCGCACTCACGGCGCTTGTACTGGTGCTGCTGGTTACGCTGGTTACGATCAACGCCGCCCCCAGCGAAGCCGCCCACCACGAACATCACGTCCTCCACCGCGAGGACGATGCCAAGACTGAAGTCGCGCTCTTTGAGGTCGCGGACGCGACGCTATCGGCCGCGATGAGCGGCTGCGCTCTCTGCCAGCAGACCGGGTACTGCGATCATGCGTTCAAGGGCTCGCCGGGCCAGTTCTGCCTCACGCTCGCGACGGGGCTGCCGTGCTGCTGCCCGCAGGACGCGCAGTGCGCGGCCACTGTCTACAGCTGCCGGTGTCGTCGTACCAATTACCACAACAGCGGCGCCTACCCGCCAACGTCGTCCACAACGTCGCACGGTGGCAAATCGGTGTCGCTCTTTTCGCTGTTGGCGATGCTGCTCTGCGTGGGCTGCTGCGTCTGCGCGTGCTGCAAGCGCCAGCAAGACGAGCGCCGCGAGCGAGAGAGCTACCAGCCCGTCTACGCCTCGGCGGCTCCGTACGGCACGACGGACCAGACGACGCTGCCGCCAGCCAAGGGGTACGCGTACGCGTACCCGTCGGCCCCACCGCCGCCTTCGTCGGACGCGTACGGTTACAACGCGCCGTACGCAACGCCGGCGCCGGCCAACGCTGGATACACAAATCCGTACGCAGCAGGCGCGGTGGGTGCCATCGCGGGCCTGGCAGGCGGCATGCTCGTCGGCTCGGCGCTCAGCGGCCGTGGCAATGACACGACGACGACGACGACGACGACGTACTTTGACGGCGACTCGGGCTTTGGGAACAACGCGCCCAGCAGCTACGAGTTTGCAGGCGATTCGGGCGGCGGCTTTGGCGGCGGCGGCGACGATGGCGGTGGCGGCGACGATGGCGGCGACTTTGGTGGCGATTCGTAGATCCTCAAGACTAGCAGTCCATCCACCACAACGTGACCATTGTCGGTGGTCTTGGTTGGGCCCTCGTCTGTCTGTGACAGCAGTCGTCGTACGTAACTTCAACGATTAATTCATTCACCACCACGGACGTTTCCTTTTGCTTGCGATCTGGTTTTCGTTAGTAGTATGCGGTGGCCTGTCCCGCCAGCGTAGTGGCATCATGGGTGAGATGCTTGTGACGCCCCAAGAGCCATGCCAAGTACAGTGTATTATACTCAAATTTCTCTCTCCCTCTCTCTGGTGATTCAACCAGGTCAGGTTCACAATGGCATCACCCTCGACGGGGCCACGCTGGACGGAGGCTGAGGTCATCTCGGACCAGACCGTGTCATGCAGGGGCGTCGATACTGAAACGCTCATGCATAACCAACCACCACGATCCGGTTCCAGCCAACTGCTCTTTGCCGTCTGTGGCGTCTTGATGGGTGTGCCATGCCGTGCGAAGGACCACCGAGCTGCCAGCATGGCACGAGTCAGGGCAGGCGGGCTTTGGAGCAGCCGTCGCTGCCATGGAGACCGAGGCCAGCGTATTGAACGAGGACAACAGCTAATATCGTGTGGGCTGGCGATCAGTGCCCAACAAAATGATAGGGCCTTCCGGTGCGCGCACGGCATATGAGTGAGCGTGTGTGGCACAGGTGGCGCGTCACTCCCGCGTCTCCCGTGAGGTTAGAATATCACCTTGTTGTTCGGACGCAGCAGATGGAAGGTGCTCCCACATCACCGTTCTATGATCGGTCGTCGCCACGTGGTCTGATCGGGCCAGCCACTACTGTACAGTATCATCGCACACCATGTAATCACGCTCTCGAACGCCAACACCATCGGACGGTGTGGTGATCGCTCATTCAAAAGACACACGCTGGAACAAGAGACGATGGCTTGCTGGCACGGAGGAGAACCGTGCGCACAGGCCACGCTTGCACGCGAGTGTAACCATGTGATACGGTGCAATGAACCGATGACTCGTGCGGTGGCTGTACTGTATCACGTTTGCACGTGCCAACAAGAGGCTTTCGCGGTCAAGGCACAAAAGGGAGAGAGAACGAAACAGAGAGCCCCGAGATGCTAGAGAGAGAAAGGGAATTGTAGAGAGAGAGAGAGAGAGAGAATTGAGGCCTGGAATCTCTCGAGACTTCAGTGGCGCGTGAGCCTCTTGCGGGTGCGAAAAGAGCACCTGCAAACCAACGTGGCAAGATCCGGAATCCGAGCCCACGGCGTGCGCCAAAGGGATCTGATATGTGTGTGACGGTGCTTGGCTCCACTCTCCTTCGTCAGCGGATCTGGTCGGTTCCAAGGTGGGGCCACTGCGCATATATCCGTTCTCGGAGGTGATTTATCGATATCTCACCTCCAAAGGGCCTACCCACTCTTGGGTGATAAATTCAGTTGTAAAGGTTTGGAAGCCGAACCCTTGGCCTGATACATGTCCTTTGGAGCAGTTTCTTGGGTTTAGAGGCGACGCGTGGCCTCGGCCGAATTCAGAGGACGAAGCTGGACCGAGGCACGCCAAAGAGAGCTTCGAATTCCGGGCGTTTGGCCCCGTCGAGCACATACAGTGTATCACTGGATCCCACCGCAAGTGAGTTGTCGCTCCTTCCCAAAGCACTCTATCTTGGATACTGTATGGAGATGGCAACATCGGGCGCGTGTTTTTTCAATCCCTCGATCTGGGTCTGTCTTTGAGTTGCCCCGCAGAACGAAATCCCATACTGCGTCCGGAAAGATCTCTTTTCCACACCATGGACCATCCGTTGGCCACCCATGCTTGGTTTGTTCCCAGGTGCGGGTGCAAAGGACTGTAGGTATCTCGTTTTTTTGGAGTTTCTGTATGTTTCCATGTGAGATGCCCCACATGGCTTCAGTCCCAGTCGGTGGAGCCTTGGCTGGACTCACAAAGCACATCTAGATGCATCTTTTTGCACCAATCCCGGCGGAGCTGCTCGACCAGTCCTGTCGCTGCACCGTTTGTTCCGCACCCTCGATGAGTGTATTTGCTCCTGCTGTGATTGGGCATCCTTTCGCCCACACTGATCCCAGTGAGAGACTCGAGTCGTTTCACGCTCTGGGACCCGAGGTCTCTCCTTCTCCCTCTCTCTCTCTCTCTCTCTCTCTCAAACGTGCCTTTCTTCCTTTCTCCTCACTCTCGATTTGGACGCCAACCGCACACGCCTCATTCTGTCCCCGATCTTCAACACCCCACTTTGCACATGGCGCGCCGCCCGACCCCACAGGAACTCGAGACGCTCGCGACCGCCATCACGCGCCAGCAGCTCACGCTCCAGAAGCAGCTCGGCGTGGTCACGACGCAGCTGCAGCACGCGCTGCTGGAGATCCGCACGGCCAAGGCCGAGCTCCACGAAGCGCAGTCCCGGCTCGACGAAATCGAAGTCTACCTCGAAGACGTCGAGGACGAAGTCGACGAGCTGCGCACGCTCCACGGCGAAGACAGCGAACCGTTTGAGCGCAAGCAGGACGAGTTTGACGAGCTCCTCGAAGAGCGCGAGGACGAGCTCGGATTGATCGCGCAGCTCGAGCGCGTCCACGCGCTGCGCGTGTCGGTCGCGATGCACCTGCGCCGCATGCACGTGCACCTCACGCGCGAACTGGCGCGCTCCAAGCACCGCGAGCAGCTATTGGCGGTCATTGCGCTGCGCTCGGGCATGGTGCGCCTCACGCCGCGCAAGCTCTAGACGCCCGGTCGTCTCGCCCATTCTGTACCATACTCTTTGTAGTACTAGTCGTCGGCCGGTCACGCTATTTATTCTAAAGAGAACACCCCGTGCGCCTTACCACCTCCATAATACGGGTACTGCATTGTCCGTCGTCTGTCGGGAAGGCAACCCACGCACCCCACCCACGGCCATGCACAGGAAGGTTCAAAGGGACCCATGGCCCATGGGAGACCACGAGAGAATGTTCGTGTTGCCGACGCTGGAGATATCACGGTGTGGGAGGGAGGTGTCCAGCGACCCGAGCGACCCGCGAGAAATGGGGCCAGACGAAGCGCCAGCGTGGAAGAGCCCAAAGCCACCATCTCCATCTCCAGTGGCCTACTGGCAGCGGGTGGCCGTTTACTTCTGGCGTGAGATCTCGGTTCTTTGATGATGTGGTCCACATCCTCCCCATGTTTCTCTTCTTCTTCAGCAGATCTTGTAGTATCGTTGAAGACCGAAAATGGAAGGCAAGGAGACCGCGTCGTCGTCCGCGGCGTTTGTGCTCGACGCCCAAGGCCAAGAGGAGCTGCTCCGCGAGGCGCTGCGACAGGCGCGCGACCACGCGTTCCGCATGAAGCGCGCGATGGACGCCGGCGAATTGGGCGCTGTGCTCAAGCACGCGGCCGACGTCTTGCGCGAACTGCGCACGAGCCTTCTGTCGCCCAAAAACTACTACGCGCTGTACATGCAGGTGCTGGACGAGCTGCGCCACCTCCAGGGGTATATCCAGGACCTCCAGCGCACCGGCACGCCCATGCGCGCGCTGTACGAGCGCGTCCAGAGCAGCGGCAATGTCCTCCCACGACTCTATCTCTTAGTGACGGTCGGCGCCGTGTACATCCAATCGAAAGAAGCGCCGGCCACGGACGTGCTCGTGGACCTCGTGGAGATGACCAAGGGCGTGCAGCACCCTTTGAGGGGCCTCTTTCTGCGGAACTATCTGGCCGTGACCGTCAAGGACAAGCTGCCGGACGTGGGCAGTGAGTATGAGGGCGCCGGCGGCTCCACGGACGACGCCATGGCGTTTTTACTACTCAATCTCAAAGAAACCAACCGGCTGTGGATCCGCATGCAGCACACCAAGGCCGGCGGCGTCAAGGACAAGCCCACGCGCGAGAAAGAGCGCCAAGATCTGAGATTGCTGGTCGGCACGAGCCTCGTGCGACTAAGCCAGCTCGAGGGGATCACCGCCAGCGTGTACGCGACCCAAGTACTGCCCAAGCTACTGGAGATCGTTGTGCAGTGCAAAGACAAGCTGGCGCAAGAGTACTTGATGGACTGTATCATCCAAGTGTTCCCCGACGACCTCCATCTCCAGAACTTGGGCGTGCTACTCACGACCCTCGAGGCGCTTCATGATAGTGTCGACTGTGGGAGGATCCTCGTCACTTTACTCGAGCGGCTGATCAAATACCGCGACGGTCTGAGCGATCTCGCGCAAATGTACGGCCTTCAAGACGACACGGAGACGCAGCGCGACGTGTTTGACAGCGTCGAGCGTACCGTCACGGCGCTCACGCGCAGTCCTGCGCGCAATGCGTCGCCCGAGAACGTCGTGTCGATGGTCACGATGTTTGGGACGCTCACGACGTTCACACTCCAGTGCTTCGACACCAGCACCGAGGTCGACTATGAGAAACGCGTGGCCAGTGCAGCACTGGCGTACGTGCAGGACCATCGGGAGACGCTGCAGCTCGTGGACGCGACCAGCGCCGACCGACACATCAAGCAGATCGTGCAGACCTTTCTGGATCATTTGTCGATCGCGCAGCTCCGCGCGATCGACGCCGTGGGCGACATGGCCAAGCTGCTGCCGTGGAAGACGACGCGGAAGCTGCTCGTGCTCGAGTGGCTGCGCACGCTCTTTCGACGGCGCGAGCGTGTGACCAGTACCGAGGACGCCGAGTGGCTGCTCGACACACTCGCGCCGCTCATCCGCGACGACCCGAACGACCACCCACTGTCGAGCGAACCGACCGCTTCGCAACAAGACGAGTTTGAAAACGAGCAGCTACAGCTCTCCAAGGCCATCCACTTGTTTGCGTGCGCGGACCTGGATGCCAAGTTCCGCATGTTCTCGGTCGCAAGACGCTTTTTCGGACAGGGCGGTGTGTTCCGGATCCGCTTTTCGCTGGTGCCTTTGATCTTTGCGTCGCTGGCACTTGCGCGCGAGTTGGAGGCACAGAAAGCCAGTGGGTTCAAGACGACGCCGCGTGAAGTGCTCCAGTTCGTGCACGAGATGGTCACGGCGCTGGCCTCCAAGCTTGAGCAAATGTCGGTCACGTGCGTGAGTCTCTTCTTGCAGTGCGCACTCGTCGCAGACCGCTGCGAGTTCGAGGCCATCGCGTACGAGTTTATCACACAGGCTTTCATTGTGTACGAGGACCAGATCACAAACTCACGCGAGCAGTGGAAGGCGCTCGAACTCATGGTCACGTCGGTGCGCGCGACAGCACACCTCTCGAGCGCCAACTACGAAGTGCTCGCGACCAAGACGACCCAGTACGCGGCCAAGCTGCTCAAGAAGACGGACCAGGCGGCCATGGTGGTTAACTGCGCACATCTCTTTTGGGTACGGTCGTTCTGCGTATCGAAACTATGCAAAAACGTTGACTCACTGTGGGTGGACTTGTGTGATCAGCATCCGACCCATAAGGACGGCAAGCGCGTGCTCGAATGTCTCCAACGCTCGTTGCGGATCGCGGACGCGTGCGGTAGCGGGAGCAGCGCCGGCGCCGCGTCCGTCACGAAAGTGCCGCTCTTTCTCGACATTCTAGAGGCGGTGAGCATTCCACATGACGCGGAAAGCGTTTTGGTAGGCGCACGCACTGACCTGGTGTCTATATTTCGATGGCTACAGTACCTCTACTTCTTCGAGGCCAAGACGCCCGCGGTCTCGAGCAACTACCTCTCGGGCCTGCTCGCGCTCGTGAAGGAGCACTTGGAGAACATGGAGCACGGCGCCACGCGCAGCGAGAGCGAGCTCCGGTACCGCGACATTCGCCGCTACATTGACACCAAGGCGCTGGGCGTGTAGTGCACGCATGGGCTGCGGTTGGAACCTACGCGAGAGGGGCTTCATTGGCTTGTGATCTTCGTCTAATATAGGAAGGATTCCGTCCTTGCGTGATGGATTCCCCTTGCTGGATTCGTGCACGCCATCCAAGCACTTGTTCTAGCCCAATTGTACATCACGACACAAAAGTCCCCAACGGACCCCGTGGACCCGACAGTGTTGACACCTTCAATGCAATGTGCCATGACCCAAGATGTCCCCGAGACCACGGCCGATAGTGTACGACAAACCCATTTTCCTACGTCTTGCCACTGGTCACGTACAGGAGCTGGTGAACAGCCCTCCACTTTCGTCTGGTTCAGTTCACGAGGCCATCGAGTGCCGTTTTCAGTGCCACGGCCGCAACCATCGGCCACAGGAAGCTGGCCCCGCCACGGCTTGGCCGAAAGGCACCAACATCGACCGAACAGGAGGAACTCATGGGATTAGGAGCACATGGCACGTCAAAGTGCGTGAAGGGCGGGCCCGCCTCGATTCGGTGGAAACACAAGTCCACGTGCGCAAGTGCGTGAGTGGCACCTTGGCACGGCACTGCCACCTCACGAGAGTACAGTGCAGGCCACGCCAGTGCACGATATCTACTCTCTCTCGCAAGGAGTCGACGACGGCACGCGTTCCTCTCAGTTCGAAGCCTCCGCAGTGAGCCACGCACAATGCGTTGGTGCAACAATGGATCCTCCCGATCGGTGCATAGCCGGCCCAACTCATCTTCTGACTCTTTCTGTCCAAACCAGATGGTGAGACCGAGTCATGGATCAGCCATTGCAAAATCCATCAGCCCCCACTGTCCACGACGTCTCCCATCTCCCCAACGCCTGACATGATCAGTCGACCCGGCACAACACATCCCGGCAGTCCGGCCTTACATCAGTCGCGCAGTTGCTCGGAAACAGAGACGGATGAAGCTGTGTCGCTTGGCGGCCGTGGCGGCACTCGCGCTCGCGCTGTCGACGGCGCCGGCCGACGCCAAGAAGAAGAAGAACACGATCAAGGAGTGCCACGCTGATCCCGATGGCACGGACCTGACCACGCCCGCCATCACACCAGCGGCCACGATGCTGACGCCAGGCAAGACGACGACCGTGGCGCCATCGACGATGCCCGGCACCACGCCCGGCAACACGCCAGGATCAACCAAGACGCCCAAGCCAACGGGGACCGTCGCGCCAGTGTCGACCACGACTCCCAAGCCCAGCAAAAGTAAGACGCCCAAGGCGTCGGGGCTCAAGGTCAAGCTCTACAAGAAGAAGAACTTCGTCGGCAAGAAGCTCGTGGTCAACACAGAGAACGATGTGTGCTACAGCGTCACCTCGTGCTTTGATGATTTGGCGTCGTCGATCGCGTGGTCCAAAATCCCGACCGAGGCCGCGTCGATCGAGCTCTTCAAGGCGGCCGCGTGTGCCGACGTGAGCGTGGTGTTCACGAGCCTCGGCACCGTGGGCGGCAACGGCAGCGTGGCGTCGCTGGACGACTTCCACTTCTCGGACGCCGCCTCGTCCTTCATCGTGCGTAGCCGCACTGGCAAGAACGAGATCAAGTCCCAGGCCAACGCCTGCGAAGGCAAAGACAATGACAAGGACAATGGCAAGGATGATGCCACGGACGACGGTGAAGACAACGATGAGGAAGAGAACGAGGAAGACGATGAGAAAGAGGACGAGGTGGCTGGGGAGGCCTCGGAGGCTCCATCCACGACCAAGCCACCCAAGGCCTCGGAGACCCCTTCGACGACCAAGCCTGGCAAATCCTCTGGCCTCAAAGTCAAGCTATACAAGAAGACCGACTTCGATGGCAAGAAA
>JAADXJ010001034.1:0-11609 GCA_023337735.1 Pythium biforme
AAAGTGGCGCAAGAGCACGGCGGCCACGGCCGGCGTGATCTCGAGCACGGACGCGATCTCCTGAATGAGTTGGCGCAGTTCCTGGAACAGCTCTTCCTCGTCGATCACGCGGTACTCGTCGTTCGACTTGGCGTTCTGGTGATTCAGGCCCGAGGCGCTGATGCGCTTCTTCTTGGCGGCCGAGCCGCTGGCACCGAGCGGCGACAGTTGCCCGCCGTCGACCGCGTGTTTCCCTTCCATGCTCAGGTCCGAGCCGGCGCGGCGGCGGCCCGTACTATTGCCGGACGCCACGGACGCGTTGCCGTCGTCGTCGTCGTCGTCGACGTACTCGGCCTCTTCGTCTTCCTCGAGGTCGCTGTAGTTGTACTCGTCGTCCGAGTTGATAGACAGCGAGCGACTGTACACGGGCGCCGGCGGCGGGAGCACCGCGCTGGCGTCGCCGCCGCTGCTCATGCCGAAGCTCGAGGGCTTGGTGCTACTACTAGCGCTGCGCGTGGTGCTCATGGCGGCGGTCGATGTGGCGGGGGAGAAACGAATGTGGCCGCGGCCGCTGTGGGTATTGTTCTCTGTTTCTTTCGCTTCTCTTTCTCACGGGCGTGGAAGCCTCTCGTGCCTGCTCCCACACACACACACACCAACAGCAACAAACAACCCACGGGAACAGAGAGATGATAAAACCTCAAGAAGGTTTTTGTTTTTGGAAACGCGCGAGCGGCGTGAACGAGAGTGATGGTTCGTATCTCACAACCCTTCCGAAAGTGATGGTCGTCGCATGGGTTATGCAGGGTGTATAGTTATGGGTATCAGTGGACAGGGTTTTGTGGAGAACAGTGCGAGGGGTAATGACTACCTGTTGTGCGATTGGTCAACATATATCTTGTTCGTATCGGCAACCTTAACTTTGATAGAAACATCAATACCAGGGGTAGGGGTTCGACTGGTTCTCGCATCGAGCCTGACAGCCAGATGGGCCAAGGTGCTGGATCTTTCTGAAGGAGCCAGGTGGGTACACATTGGTACAATGTACCCCCGACGTCTTCACAACGCGACGACCCGAGAACCCCGAGCCCGCAACTGATGGCGTTCCGACTCTATGAGGTGCTGGCGTTTGGCTCCCACGCAAGTCCACGCAACCAACCCGTTTCGTCGCTCAGTCAACTCACTCATGGTGCCTCCCCGTCTTTTTCGACTGTACGACAACAGCCGATCGTGGCGTGCTCGCCGCCACTGTGCCAACAAACAATGCGCGGGGTGAGGTCTGGTCCGGCAGCCCGTTTTGGCCCTCGTATCGCCCCCTGGCCGTTCTCTCTGTTGTTGTCGCCCGCCACCGCGACGCTGTCATTTCTCACTTGCATTGGCTCGGCTATCGCTCCACCGACCATGCGACTACCGCTGCTCGTGTTGCTCGCGCTCGTTGCGACGGCCGGAACCTGTGCGTACAGTACCGAAGAACCCTAGCGTTGCATTGTGTCGCGCGAGGGTTTGCCTGCCACCACAAGCGGATCGCTCTGACGACCCCACTCCCTCTCTCTCTGTCTATCTGTGTTTGCAGACGCTGCCGACGCGTCGCCCAAGCCCAGCGACACTAACAATCAGCCCGCGAACGCGACAACCAAACCCCCGACCGCCCCAACACCGCCGCCGGGCGCTACGACCCCCAAACCCGCGACGCCCCCGCCTGGACAGCAGCCCCCCGCCCCTTCCACGCCCGCGCCCACAACGGCGCCGCTGCCGCCGACAACACCGCCCCCCACAACCGCTTCCAACGTCCCGCCGCCAGCGAACACCACCGCGGCGCCAACATCAACGCCCGCCCCGGCGCCAACGCCAACGCCCGAGCCAACACCAACGCCAACGCCGACCCAGGCTGCCGCGACCGACTCTTCCAACACTTCTTCCTCCGACACCAAGTCTTCCGGCATGGGCGCTGGCGCGATCGTCGGCATCGTGCTCGCATGCGTGGGCCTCGTGGGCATCATCGCATTCTTCGCGTACCGCCACTTCCGCGCGCGCCGCGAGGACGCGCAGCACGGGTATGATGATCCCGAGTTTGGCGGCGCGTCGCCCGTACTCGAGTCGTCACGGGCCCACGACGCCAAAATGTACGCGTCGTTCGACCTGCCCAAGCACAGCCGCCAGACCACCACGGCCACGGCCACGGCCACGCCCACGGACGACATAGTGCTTATGACCAAGTACGCAACGCCGTCGTCGCCCAAGTTTGCCGACAACCCGCCGCAGCTCTCGCCGCCGCCGTCATCGTTCCATCATCTCAACCACAGCGACGCCGTCGCCGACTTTACCAAGTCGACCACCAACTTTGACCAGAGCCGCGGGCCCGGGGCAGCCGTCGTGGCGTCCACCGAGTTTGCACATTCGTACCGGGAAGGCTCGTATGCCGAGTCGTACGCCGAGTCGTATGCCGGCGGCACGAGCTTTGGCGGCGGCAGCTTCATGAACTCATTTGACCACGGCATGCTGGGCCGCGAGACCTTCCGCGACACGCTGACCGACGAAGAGAACGCGACGCCCGTCGCGGCCACCGCGAAACCAACTGCGTCGACCAACGGGCTCGCGGGGCTCGACAACGGCACCAACAAAGACGACTCGCACTGGATGGAAGCCATGGACGAGATGCGCGACACGAACGACAGCTACGCCATGCTGGAAGCCGGCGGGTCGTACAACTCGCGCGGCTCGGCCATGCGGTTCTCAACTGAGTCGGACCTCCGCGGGTGATATACTACAGTAGTCGCCACGTGTGTCCATCAACCCCCGTATATTAGTGCTAGGTTCCTCCGCCGTCCCGTGATGAAGACTGTGAGCTTCCCAATCCATGGAAATGCGATGCAATTAATGGTCTCTTCGTGTCTAGACAAGCATACGTGCATGTAGGAAGCAGCCACGGCGACACGTTCTAACGGCGCGCCGGGCCGCCGCGCTTGGGCTGCGGGAACTGGAGCGGCAGCGTGAGCACCGTGCGGTGGGCCTGCTTCTTGGACGAGAGCGCATTCGAGCCGTACACGGCCGTCTCGGCCTTGACCTTCTCGACGCCGCACCCGAGCTGCCGGCAGTACATCGTGAGCCTATGACATACACAACCACGTCAGCCAACATGGCTTCCCTACGACGACAGTACACAACAACAACGCACGACGGGGCCGAGCGCTTGAGGTCGGCCGCGAGCTCGGTGAGATCGAGGCTGAAGCCGTTGACCGTGAGCGCGAGCACGAGCATGTAGAGGATGAGCTGGTCCTTCTTGGGCTTGGGCTGCAGGTAGCTCATGTAGCCGTTCTCGCCCTGGCTCGCGTCCGTGAAGAGCGCGAGCAGGTGGCGCAGCACGACCAGCGGGATGTTCTTCTCCTCGCTAAAGGCCACGACGCTCTTGCGGAACGGGAAATGCGTGTGGAAAATGTCGAGCTGGTACTGCAAATACACGAGGTACGCGAGCTTGGTCTTGTCGTACGGCGTGCGCAGCGACAGCAGCAGGCGCGTGGGCAGCGCGCCGAGCTTCTGGCTCGCCGCAAAATCCGCGACGCTCGTGGTCTGCAGCGCCTCGATCCACTCGTCGGCCTTCATCAACAGCGACTCCATCACCGGCGCGTGCAGGACTACAAAGCAAAGAGTCAGACGGGCGGTCGACGATCCCATAATGCCACACGTCACACGTACACTTGTGGATGACATAGACCTGCTCGGGCGTGGCGGCGTCGAGGTTGTGCGGCGGCAAAATGGCGTTGCGCGTGGCGAGCGTGGCCGACTCGACCGACGACGCGGCGTCGCGCGCCCGCGCGTCCTCCTTGGCCTTGTCCATTTGCTTCTTGAGCGTCTCGGTAATGGACGCGGCGCCGCTGACGTTCTGGACGTTGACGATGTTCTCTTCGATGCTCTTCTGTATCCGCTTGCTTTTCTTGCTGCCAAACATCTCGACGAGGTCGCGCTTCTTCTCCATGTAGCTCTTGCTCTCGCCGCGGTTCTCGTCGACGTTGTCGGTCGAGCCCTTGACGGTCTGCTGCATCATGTAGATCTGGCCTACGTTGCACAGGCGCACTTCCTGCGTCTGCTTGTCGTAGATGCCCACGGCGTAGCTAAGTGACGATGTCCATACACGGTCAGTCTTTATCACAACAGATCGCAGTGTATAAAACCCGCACCTGGCGCAGTCGTTGGCGGCGCTGAGGTAGCCAAAGTTGGCCCCCTGGTACGCGATGCGCTCCGTGCTGGCGACCACGAGGCGCTGCTTCTTGCCGGTGTTCTCAAACACCTCGAAGCTCAGGTCTTTGCGCTTGGCCGGCGGCGGCGGCCCATTGCGGAACGACGCTGCAGAAGATGATTCGGTTAGTCGACGAACGTGGGAACTGTACGACGCAACATATAGAGACGCGTACCGACGACGGGCGCGGCCACGTCGAACGCCGCCTGGTGCTGCAGCGAGACCTTCTTGGAGCTCATCGCGTTTCGGGGATTGGCGTCGGCCACCTCGTGCTGCTTCACACAACTCTTCCCAACCAGTCCGACCTGAGACACGACTTTCAGCCAATCCACTGTCGTTATCTACCGATTGGATGAAAATATCAACCTATTTTAGCCAATCGTTTGGAAGTGAAGTTGGCCGACTGCCATCTTTGGAGCTCTTCGGGTGATTTCATCCCAGATCCCGCTCCAAAAACCAGAGAGACCACCATGGGCGACCACGGCGACGCGACGCTGACGTCGTGCCTGAACCTCATGCGGCGCATGCCGCCGCGCGACGTGGAGCAGGACCTCTACAGCCTCACGCGCATTGTGCCGGCGCTCGCGGACGAGCTCTACCAGCGCGTGGACCAGCCGCTTCAAGTCGCGATTGACCCGATCAACGGCCGCAAGTACCTGCTCTGTGACTACAACCGCGACGGCGACTCGTACCGGTGCGCGGCCATGTACCTTTCCCTCACTACCTGATGCACCTGTGTTTCTCATCTATCTCTTCTGTGGCTCGATAGCTCACCCTGGTCGAACAAGTATGACCCAGAGATCCTCGACAGCGAAGGCTTCTTCCCGTCCGAGAACCTGCGCGAGCTTGAGGTCCACGCGAACGAGATCTTTGATTCGTACCGCGAGCTGTACTACCAAGGCGGCATCTCGTCGGTGTACATGTGGGACCTTGATGCGGGCTTCGCGGCGTGCTTCCTCGTCAAGAAGGACGTGCTCGATCAGCGCTTTGTGGAGAAAGGCTCTTGGAACTCGATCCACGTGCTCGAAGTGCAGGAGCTCAGCGAGCCGCGCAAGGCCACGTACCGTCTCACGACGACCGTGTTGCTCGCCATGAAGGTGAACCGCCCGGAGCTCGGCGATCTCACGCTCGATGGCACGCTCACGCGTCAGGTGCGGACGGACGGAGCGAGGGGTTAACATTTAGTACCTCACATTCGTCTATGACATTTTAGACCGAGAAGACGCTGGAGTTTGAGGACCAGTACGCGCACGTGTCCAACATGGGCCGCATGGTCGAAGACATGGAGATCGACATGCGCTCGAGCATGGACGGCCTGTATATCTCCAAGACGCGCGAAGTCATCAACGGCATGCGCAAGCTGCAGCAAGGCCCCATGCAGGCTAACGCCTTTGTGGGCGAGCTCAGCAGCGCCGTTCTCATGCACGGGCTCAAGAAGCAAAGCTCGTCGTCGTAGTTATTCCATGTGGAGCGAGTGGATCCAGTTTTTCTTCTCGTCGATGCCCTGCAGCACGCAAGCGTACTCGCGCGCGAGGGCCTGGTACTCGGCGTCCGCGCTGCGATACAGATGCAGTCTGGCCTCGAGCTGTTTGGGTCCACAAGTAAATAAAACACACAGGCCCTACTGCACCAACTGCACATGACAGTTCGAAGGTCTCACCTGTTCGCGCTCTTCGTCCGCGCGTCGCCGTCGTTCTTGGAGTGCGTCGCTACAGAGGAAGGAGGTCATATAAGTATGGACATGGGACTCAGCGATACTCCTACTCCTACAGACCAACGTACTGGATCCCCTCGAGCAGCGCCACGCGGTCGGCCGGGTACGTCTCGATTTGGATTTGCTTGGCGAGCACTTTGGCGCGAACGCCCATGGCGCGCGAGAACGCGACGAGCCACTGCATCTTGGCGTGCAGCACGCGCGGCACGTCGTGCTGCTTGTACTGCACGAGCAGCTTGTGGACCGTGGCGATCATAGCCTTGATGCGGCCTAGATCCTCCCGAAGCTGAACGCGTCGCTGCCGCTGGAGCAGCGTCGCGCGTTGCTCGCGTTCGCGCTGCAGCGATTGCACCTCCACGAGCAGCGCCGGCAGCTCCATCACTTGCCGCGCGAGCGGCGCCTGGACTGAGACGGAGGACGACGGTTGACGTGCACGGGCGAGGAGCTCTGGCAGCACGACGTCGCACACATCGCTGCATTTGTCGCGCAGCTTTTCTTCGACGCGCGGTAGTAGCGCGTGCTGGACAGATATCACAGTGAAGCGTCAGCACCCAGTCCCGTTGACAGGCGAAAACACCCTCAAAAAGCGCACCCGCGCGGCGTCGCGGTGGAGCTGGACGACGCGGTCGTCGTGGAGCCCCAGCGTGCGGTGCAGCAGTGGCGACGTCACGCCCAGTTGGCTGCCAGTGTCTGTCGGCTCGCAGTCGTTTAGCTTTTCGCCGGCACCGCGCAGCATGCGGTCCACCTGCGCGACCGTGAGCAGCAGATCCGCAATCTACACGGATAGCAACAGTCAATAGAGGTATTGTATTGCCGCTAGTGTCGTCAGGAGAGCGCGACGCGCGTGTGTCGCACCTGGATGGCCTTGGCATCTTGTGCCGCGCGGTCGTCCAAGTGGAGAATGTCCTGCACCTGTGCGTACAGCAGTTCTGCGCGATAGTACGCGTCCAGCGTCGACGACTATACAGACAGCACACACATACGCACACGGAGTGAGGGAGGGGGGAAGGAAGCGCTACGAGGAAGCGGCGATTGCGATCGGTGGGGTGCGCACCTTCATGTTCACAATGTTACATTTCGATCAGCTGTGGCATTGGCACCCCTATTCAGCAACCAACCATCACTCATTTAGGGACTGTACTGGAGGGAAAGATCTCCTCGACCCTCTTAGCGCAACAGATCCACCCGAAAAAGCGCGCCAATTCGAACTAACGAATCGACAATGACTCCGTCGCAGTTGGAAGCTTTCTTCACGCACGGCGACGTGCCGTGCGGCGAGCCACCGTCTCAGCGCGATGGATTATATGGTATATTGCCCGAGGCGCCACGGGACGAGCTGCTCTATCTCCACGCGCCGGTCGACGCCGGGCTCACGTCGCTGCTCTTGCAGTACGGGTTCACGCGCGCGCGCGGCGGGCAGAGCGTCGTGCTGCTGCTCTGCGGCGACAGCGCGCGCGCGCAGCAGCGCCCCACGGTCGTGCCGCTGCAACCGTGCCTGCGCTGCGGCGTGCCGGCCAAGACCGGCCGGGACAACGAAGTCTGGCGCCGCATCCAGATCAAGTACATCACGAGCAGCGCCGAGCTGCAGCACTTTTGCTGCTCGCTCCACCTCATGCGCGACAAGAGCTCCGTGCTGCTCGTCGACGCGTTTGAGCGCTTTTTTCTGGAAGACAGGCAAGTGGATGAATGGGCGAGCATGCCTTTTGCCTTGTGGGCTAATGTTTTATGTGATTCGTAGTCTCGGCGCGGTGTACCAGACACTGGCGCTGCTGTTCGAGGCGCGTCGCTACATGGCCGCGTCCACGGGGTCGGGTGAAGTGGTGCTCGCCGGTGACTCGCACGCGTTCATGCTGCGCGACCACGCGCGTCTGCACCGCTGGTGCCGCTTCCTGCAGATCTCGAGCGATGGCGACGAGCTCATTTTGCACGAGGAGTTCACGGATGCGGCCGAGCATCATGGAGAAGAGGAGGGCGAAGAGGAGCGCAACGACATGGCCGTGCGGTTTGAGTTCTCGCCGCAGGGCGGCGCGACCCCCGACGGATCGTTCCGGCTGCTGGATGTGATCTACCGCCACACCGATTAGGCACCGGTCGTTAAATACTGCAGCTTTGTATTTTGTTCAGCGGTTGGATCGACGTATTTTGTTTCTTGAGATAGGGGTAGTTGTAGGTCAGATCGTCGGTCAGAGAGCGGTGGTGCGCAAGGGGAAACTATCGGGGGCTATGGAATGTCGTTTGTCGTCGTCATAACATGACAACGAGTATTGTCGGCTTTTACGTGTCATGATGAGACGGACGTCGCGACCGCGTCCGAGGCGGCCGTGACGGTGGCTTCACTGGACGATTGCACGGGCGCGGCGACGGCCACGGACGTGCCGCCCCCAGCGATCGCAGTCGCAACTGTGGACGCGAGTGGCGTGAGGGGCGCCGTCGTCGTGGTACTACCAGGCTTGGCGGGGCTGGCCACGCCCGCTGTGGCATCGAGCCGCTTCTTTGCCCACCCACCTACCCGCACGCTCGTCATCTAATGCAAACAGGCAAAGCCGCCGGAGGTCAGCCACTCCACTTTTCTGTGGGAGAAAACGCAGGCGGATCTGACTGTACCTCGGAGATGGTCTCCTTCAACGCTTGGTCCGCTGCGCTGTGCTCGGCGAGCCGCTGCAGTACGTCGAAGTATTCGTCCATTGTTCGTCGCGACGCGGGACTCGAGCCGTCCAGCAGGTCGCCCACCTGCACTCAGACAAGACAGCGTTAGGTTCGTGTGCCATGAGTGCCTTGACCGTTCGAGCCAACACAACACGCACCAGCATGAGCAGCCGGCACGCCGCGTCGATCACGTCCATCTGCGGGTTCACTTCGTCCTCGAGCATCATGGCCACGCACACGTGCATGATGTTCTCGGTCAGCAGCTGGCGGCGGAAGAGCTCGCCGATGAAGCACACGTTGCGCAGCATGCACTGCCGTCGCCACGAGTGCTGTGGAGCGGTCCAAGTTGACGTCGTACCATTGGCAGTCGTTCCGCTTGGCGCCGCGTTGGACGCGTCGGGAGTGGTCGTACTGGATGGTATTGCCACATTCGCCGACTCGGGCTCTTCTATCAGCGCCTCGTAGCAGCGCGTGAGTAGGATGCGGCGGAAGTTGATCGTCTTGGCGCCTTCTTTGAACTCGGGCGTGCGCTCGGCCATGCCAGAACACAGCTGCGCGAACGTGTCACTGTAATATTCCCACCAAAAATCAGTCAGTGTGTTGCCCATACCACCACGAACAACTCTTGATTGAGGGACGCACCACAGCGCCGGTTCGGCGATCGCGCGGTCGAAGAGCTGGCCGATGACTTCTTGCAGTGTGTGCGTGCACGTGATCGCGATCTCCTCAAAGGCCTGGAGCACCGTGGGCACCGACTCGGGCTGCTGCATTTCGTCCAGCAATCTGCACATAGACCACACAAGCCGCGTGAGGGGTACGAGGAGGAAGCCATAGAGATAGGGACGCACGCCGCCAGTCGTCGCTTCGCAGCGACTGCTTCTTCGACCGGATTCAAGGGCTCCGCCGCCGTGGCCCCCTTCGTGGGCAGTGCCGACGAGGCCTTGTCCGTTTTCGTAGCGCTGCCGTACACGGCCATGTTGAGCGCGGCGGCGTACTCGGTCGGGTTGAAGTAGCACATGAGCGTCGGATCGTACTGCAGCTGGTCAGTCGCCGTGGCGCCCGTCGTGGCCGCCGCCGCCGCGGCAGCCCTGGCCTTGGCCTTCTCCTTTTTGCTGAGCTTGGCCGGTGCCGCGGGGTGTTTCTTGTCCACGGACTCGACCACGATCGCGAGCGTGTCGCTCCACTCGAGATCCGGTGGGAACATTTGGTACAGCGGCTGGAACTACATAGATAGAATACGTAAGTGTGAGACCAACAGCGCTAAACAATCCAGAGAATAAGATATCCTACATGGAGTAACTCGGGCACGGTGTACACGAGGCGATCGTTGATGTAGCGGCCGAGCCGCTGCGGCGCCGGCGCGCGCACGACGTCCGGGAAATAACAAGGCACGGCATCGCAGATGGGCTGGAACTGGAGCAGGTAGTCGATCGCGTACACGAGGCGATCACTGGCGGCGGCGCCGTCCATCTCGACATCCTAACAGAATATAACCATACTATGTCAGTCCGCGGTGTCGCCCATCCGAGTGTGTGAGACGACTACCGTCGACGCACCTCCACGGTCGCGTCGTCGTCCGACGGCGTCGTTACGACTGTCGCTTTTGCCGCCACTGTAGTTGCCTGCTTTGCGCTGGGGGTGGCCTTGCCGCTGGGCGTCGCGCCGGCTTTCGGCACCGTCGCATTCGTCTCCTGCGCCGCGGTCACAATGGGCGCTGGCGTGGCCGGCGAGGGCTTCCCGGGCGATTTCGCCGCCGCCGCCGCGGTGGGCGCGAGTGACTCAACGGCAGGCGCTGGAGTCGCTGCGGCTGATACGGTTGCGGCAGCAGCGGGTGTTGCGACCGCCGCTGGCATCGAGAAGCTACGGAAGAAACGGTTGTGCGCGTCACTTTTTCTCCCTCATTGCAATTGTCCCCTCTGAGCCACGCACCTCGGCACGAAGGCGCCGGCGTTGGGGTTGAGACGGGACATGCTGTCTGTGGGTGGGAGCGTCGATAGCGGCGGGAGATGGCACGTCGGGCGTCCACGGCGGTGCGTTGCGTGCGCGCCGTTGTCCTCGGGGCGAGCAGCTCAAACCGGTTCGATGGGAGTGTTGGGCCAACGCGAGACGCGGTCAGGGTCGGGGACTCGGGTTTCCAGTCGGGAAACATAAAATGATACCATCCAATATGGGTGTATATCAAATGAAAAAGGTGACGAGAGGCAGGTGGGACGGTCAGCAACCGCACAGCGAATCATTTCTCGAAATTTGCGGTAGTGGTCCACACATTTCCATGTAAGGTTGCGCTATATCAGTAGGTACTGGCTAGCCTCTTCCGAGTGGAGCTGCTTCACGCTGCGACCTCCAGCCGCGCAACGGCGGGAGGCACCGGCGGTGGAGATGGGAGGACGGCCTTGGGCAGACCCCAATCTCAGCTTAGCAGCGCCGTGGATCTGCTACACTCGCCAGACATACGAGCGTCCCACAAGGTCACGCGGCGCGCTGAGCAGTAACTGGACGCGTGGACAATACCACGGGCAGCCACACCACCACCGCCGCTGACCATCACCGTCTGGGACGCCAATGGACGACCGTTCGGTGTGATGGAGTTGGATTTGTTCTGCCGGTTCGTGACACGGCAAGATCGCTGATCGGTGAGTGGAACTGTGCGCGAGCGTGGCGAGCGGGTTTGGCGCCGCCTAGGCGCGGCTTTTGACCCCATTCGGCGAGGATGCCGGGGACCACGCTACGGCGTTGTATCAAGATCCAGACTAGCATGGGTTCTGAAGATTTCCGCAAGTGCCCACGTCCGGGGCGTTCGAGGTTTCTCAGTTCCGTTTGGTTTCCCTTTGATCGACTTGCCCGCCCCAGCGTTTGATGAAGAGTGATTGTCGCAAAGTCAGCCTCGAATCTACCATCACTCTACGAGGAACAAGCACTCAACGGCAAGTCTATTAGCATCGTATTAGGCTGGTTTAGTTCATCAAGTCGCCTCACACTCGCGTCCCCATGTCGTGGTTCGATGTATCCACCCATGCTCAACGAACAGCGCAGCGC
>JAADXJ010001035.1:0-11601 GCA_023337735.1 Pythium biforme
GTGCGCTGCTGCTTCTCCAGCCGCTTGAATTTGCGCTCCAGCGCGTCCTAGCGACACACCAACAGAGCACGACACGCGTTCAGAACACCACACAGCCACCAGCCACCATCACCACCATCGCCCCAAGCAACGCACCAACTTGGCTTGGTCCACGTGCAGAGCCTCACTCTCCATGTCACGCGATGCCGTCTCCGCTAGCACGTGCTGCTGCATGGCATGCATCTCCTCACGACGCGTGTGCCGTTCTTCCTCCCGTCGAGCCGCCCAGACGCGCTCTATTTCGTCGCGCTGCGTCGCCAGTCGCGCGTCGACGTGGGCGCACACTCGCTCCGTGAGCTGTGTATGGCCTTCTTGCATTGCGCGCTTCAGTTCATGCGCGATCTCACTGCTCATTGTCGTAACGCGTGTCTCGGTCGCGCGGAGCTGCTCGTCCCGTGACGTCTCGAGCACTGTGAGGCGGGCGACAAGCGCCTCCACTTGCGTCTGCTGGGCTGCGGCCACACATATCAGCCGGCGCAGCGCACCTTCCACGGGCTTTTGGATGTTGCGCCAGTCGCACTCGCTCTGTAGGCCCGCGAGCAGCGCGCGCAGCGCGTCCGGCGCCGCTGTGGGCTCGGTCCCTTCCATGTTGGTTGTGGGATCGCATCTCTGGAAGATTGTTACTAAGTTCGCTCCTACTGGCACAATCGAACTTAGCACTGAATGTTGTACGAAGGTGACGTGAATGTACCCTCAGTGCCGAGTGGAGGCAGGTGCCGAAACTCCACACTCTCGTTCGTACACGCCGAGAGCTCAAACCAAACAAGTCTGGTCACCATGTCGGCCGCGGGCATGCGCTTCTGCAGAGAATGGTGCGTCCGTGCCGTCTAAATGAGACGTATGGGAGAAAGGACCGTGCCTGCGCGTGGGAATGGACCGTCTCCCGGCGCTGACACCGCGGTGGGGGCGACGCTGTGTCCATTTCTTTTGCGCGCACCATGTCGCGCGCGCTCTCTCTCTCTCTCTCTCTTTGGGCTTATGAGGGGAAACGATCCTGACGTGTTGTGCTGTGGGTTGCCGTTTGTGCTCGTCATAGCAACAACATGTTGTACCCGAGCCAAGACCGCGAGATCCGCCGCTTGATGTTCCGCTGCCGCAACTGCGGCCAGGCCGAGGAGGTCGAGGAGAACTGTATTTATGTGAACGAGATCGTCAAGGACCGCCGGTGCGTCGATTTTCATCATAGTTGATGGCTCGCCACTATGTGGATTCTAACTATCCTTTCGTGTGTGGACACTTGTTAGTGTGCAGCTCGACGTGCTGCCGGCCGACGTCATCGACGACCCAACGCTCCAGCGCGATTACGACGTCGCGTGCCCGAACTGCAGCCACCACGGCGCCGTGTTCATCCGCTCGCAGGACGGCGTCAAGCAATCGACGCTGCAGCTCATCTGGGTCTGCCTCAACCGCGACTGCCAGGTCGACGAGGACGGCAACCGCCTGCCCACGTACCGATGGTTGGGATGAGGCAAACTGCCTCCAGGGTTTCCGATGAGGGAGAAGAGACGACGGTTTGGTAGACCACCAATGCACATCATACAGAGCACACAGACATACATGTACTATCGGGAATGACGAAAGCGGAGAGACCCGGAGAGACCGATGGGGTTCTCCATTTTGCACTTCCATGTTTTAGTCATGTAACGTTAGACATGCTTCTCCACAGGTTCATGATGCCGTTACAGAGGTCGACCGCCATGTTGCACGAAGGTCACGGGCAGCGAGGAGCTCCAAACTTCTCACACGTCGCAGAGATCGCTTTCCCATTGCCCCAACGCAAAGCGTCGCATCGGACGGACCGTCGCACTGGACGGACGGACGGACGGAGCGCAGCGCAGCGCCCACCGTATCAGCTCAGCTCAGCTGCCGTCCTCTCACGGTCGATCATCTTCTTTCTTGCGTTCCACCTTCAGAAGGTAGATAGAGTAGATAGATCCAAAGCGCGTTGTCATGGTCGCCACGAGCTCCCACTCGGCAGATCCGAGCAGCGGACCGATCTTGCTCTCGAAGAGCGTGACCGTAGACACCAAGTCGTCGTCTTCGCCGTATGCGACGCCCGAGTACCACTCGGTGCGGCTCTACCCGACACAAATACGGTTCGTCACGGGCATCGCGCGCGCCTACGACGACGACTTTCCGCCCGAGCTCGGCGGGCTCGTCCAGAAAGAAGACTTTGCGACCGCGATCAACCAGATCAACAACACGATGAAGGATTACTGGCCGTGCTTCTTCTGTATGTGCTGCGGGTACGTGTGCTGCCCCTGTACGCTGGGCATCTCGCTGCTCTGCCCCAACTTGTGTATCAAAGACGTACGTCGTACTTGGCCTCGATCGTCTTCCTGCTAGCTTTCATGGGTAGTCAGTCCCCGTGCACTGACACCTCTTTCCAGGCCGAACAGTACGTGCGCGCGCTGGTGCTCCGCATCAACAAGCGTGCTTGCTTCGCCAAAGTCGGTGTCGAGTGGAGCGTCGTGCGGTCCTGCGGGCGCTCCTGGATCGAGATCTCGTACCCGGCGACAAGCAAACCTATCCTGACCGAGGTACCGTGCGCCGTCGATCGACTTGGACTCTCTCTTGCTTTGATATGAGGGACTGATGCATGGCTGGGTCTTGGATAGGTGTCGTACCAGGCGCCGCTTCTGGGCTTGGACGGGTCCTCTTCCCTCTCTCGTACTGCAACGTACTCGACATCCAATGGCGCGACCGCGAGCACAAGGCGGTCCGACAAGTCGCCATTGATCGTTGAGGTGTGATGGAACGAACTTGATCGTCGCTGAGAACGATCAACCTGTAGCAAAGTCCGTCAGTCACATATTAAAATGCATGCGAACCAGTTTGCGAGTCGGAGATTTTTTAAACGTGTCCGACAGCAGTAGACGTGTGGCTTCCACGTCCGTTGTGTACTTATCGGGGCACGAGCCACTTCAACGCTTCCTGCGTGCCAGTGCACACTTGTTTCCTCACGCAGAGTGGGCGGGGGTCTGATGCAAACTCTATCTCCTTCCCGAGAGGAGAGTGTACGACGGGGAACTACGTGCTGCTTGTCCACTCGTGGTCTGTCTCTCTCCTGCGCTGCAAATGCTATCCATGATACTAATCTTCTG
The DNA here is from genome assembly GCA_023337735.1 of Pythium biforme. NCBI lineage: Eukaryota > Oomycota > Peronosporomycetes > Pythiales > Pythiaceae > Pythium > Pythium biforme. The sequence goes on from JAADXJ010001035.1 coordinate 3,144, forward strand.
TCTGTTGCTTCTAGCTTGTTTCATTTCACTGCGGGGTGTACGTACCTGTGGCTCTGACTGGACGGCTTTACTGGATCGTCAGGAAACTACGCAAGGTGTTCCGGAAGTGGCCAAGGCGCTGGGTAAACTTGTCGCGGTTGGCCGCCTCGAGGTTCGGCATGATCTCAGAGAACAGCGAGGTGAACGCCTCCTCAATCAACGGATGGTTGTCCATCGGCTGGGACGAGATCAATGACTGCTGGTAGGTGTTCAGCGCATCTTCACTGCAGAGCGTCAAGCTCAAAATCGGTCGCGAGAGAGCCCACTGCGAAGACGCATCCCCGTACACAAGAAGATCGAACAACGCAGTCAGTAGCGAGGACCACATGTTCGGGTTGTTCTGTGCGTGGGCGACGAGTGCGTGCTTGATCGGCGTGTCACGCTTCTTCTTCATCTCATGATAGTACAGGCTCGCGAGGTGGTCGACTGCTGTAGCACACTGAGCGGCGATACCGAGATCAATCGAGTTAATTCCCTCGTGCAGCGACTGGACGAGTTGGCTGAAGATACCACCATCAAGAGCCACGACAGAAGCGATCTGGTTGCGGAAGAGAATCTCCAGGAAGAAGAAGTACGAGCTCTTCACCTTCGGGTAATTCATGAGATCCTCATGTGGGATGGAGAGCACGAGTTGCAGCACAACTTCCAGCGCCGCATCCAGCGACTGGTCGTTGTACAGCTTGAATACACCAAAGTTGACGTAGTTGCCACCCAGTGCTCGGTACAAAATACCCAAGCACAGTGATACGCCCTTGTACTTGTCAGCGTAGGGGTTCTTGACAACGGTCACTTGACGTATTCTCGAACCATACGCCACGACAGCACTGCTCAATTCACGGAAGAGCAGGATGCCGTTTGCCGAACTCTGGTCAAACATGACACGTTGAGCCTTGTTGTATGCAACCTCCTGCAAGAATTTGAACAGAGCTGTCATGGCGAGTGGGTGATCGAACAACTCCTCGGCAGCTCGGACGAAGACCGGGAAGTAGGTCGGGTACAAGAAGTCGAAGATGCAGCTGAATGTTCGGCGACTGTGAGTCTGTTGGACAATGCCACGCAGATCTCTACAGACCCCGATAAGAGCTTCGCGCGCCTCAGGCTGGCGATAGCTCGGGGCCTGCATCAGCTTGTTCAGCACGTCTTCGATCGGCTCCATGAATCGCTCAAAACGCTCCGAAGATTCGTCAAAGGCAGTCGTAAATAGCAGTCGCGCAATCGTCATGTGGAAAGTCGTGCGGTGTCTCGTGTTCGCGGGGATGGCTAAGAACGGGAACTCTTCTGCCGTGTGGTGTCCAATCAAATATTGCACCGTTTCAAGCCCGAGAAGCAGCTTGCCTGACGAGTAGCCCGAAGCAATCTCAAAGAAGAGATCCAAGGTCTTGCTAATCACGACTTCGTCCTCTCCCCAAAACTTAAGGTTGTTGCCGATTTTCGTGACGATCATGTTCACGACGATTGTGTGATCTCCGAATCCCATGCGCTCAAACATTCGCAGGTACGCCTTGCTCTTCGCTGAGGCTGTGCCTTCCGATGGAAGCATCTGAGGAGAGTTGTTCTGCATGGCAGCAGACGGAGGTGGGGCGGATGGCATACCGTGCTGCTCTCCGATGTAGCTCTTCCTGAAGCTGCTGAAGTAGTACAGAAGTGCCAGCTCGAAGTGAAGGCTCGGTCGTTCTGATCCGCCAGTGCTGATCAAACGATGCTCAGTCAGCTGCATAGCACGGAAGACACGCTGTGACAAATCCGCGTCCACAAGCTCGTCACCTTCGGTTGAATTCGCCGCGTACGCCTGGCCACCAATGATGGATCCGATGACGTAGATCAGCCACGCCATTTGAGTCTCCAAAGCAGCAACGCCTTGCTGGAAAGACTCGTCACTCATGCCTCCACCATTTTGCTCCATGATACCACACACTTCAGCGTAGCGGGTGATGATGGGGTCGAAAATGGACACGAGGTATTCGCCGGTCTTCTGGTAATTAAAGTGGCAGAGCGTCGGGAGCTTCTCGAGCTGCTCAAACAGTCCACCTTCATCATCCAGTGGGTTGTCCATGGTGTCATCCGCAGCGCACTGCTCCGCCGACTCCAACCGCGACTGAATGTATGCTTGGATGACTTGGGGAACGCTCGCGTCAAGGAAAGTTGAACTTGATGGCGAGCCCGGGCGAGCATCCAGCCGCACGTAAGGCAGTGCAGCAACCAACCTGGCCCACAAGCCGAGCAAGTAGTGCGTCGAGTTGGCTGACCACTGCCATTGTCGGAACGACTTGACTGTGAAATCAGGGGTCATATCCATCCACTCCTGGAAAGATTCCACCTTCATGAGCTCCGAGAGCTGGTAGTTCGACTTCAAACGCCCGAGAAGGCGACAGAATTCGTGGTAGTTCTGCTGTTCCGAGAGACCCTGTTGGGTGGAAAGGATTGTGCAAATCCCCTGGACTAGCTGGGATAAGAAGCTTGCTCGGTCTTTGTCGGTCGCGAACAGGTTTCGACGTACCGACGCGAACAGCATCAACGTCTCGAGACACTTTGCCGAATTCGGTTCGTGGCTGCCCTTGTAGTAGTCGAACAAGAGCTGCATCGTCGCTGGATCTTGGATGACCTGTCGCCACGATGTGGGCACTTGAATCGAACCGGTCTCGTCGCTGGATTCGTCCGGGTTTGTGCCGATAAAATCGAACGAAAGACACTTGATCACAAGGCCCAGCGCAAAGTCGCCCATGCGCTGCTCCTGGTCCTTCGACGCGCCGGCAATGTTGTGCATTTGCAGCTGCTTGAGTGTGGTGAGCGACACCTGGAAAATGCGGAAGAGCGCATCTTCACGAAACGAGACAGCGATCTTGCGGTGGAACGCAACGTTGCGGCCAGCGACGGGCAGGTTCATCTCGGTGACGAGTTCGTTCAGGATCTGGAGGCCGATGATACAGTGGTCGACCGTGGCCTGCAGGAACTTAGTCACTTCGTTCACGATCTCGCGGTGCTGCTCGTCGTCAAACCAGCCAAACTTCGTGAGGCGGCAGACCATTTGGATCAGCGACGTGGTCACGAACTTCTCCATGGTCGGACCTTTCTGCGCCAAGTACCCGAGCACATAGTTGCCTACAACACATGTATCAGATCAATACGCATCCTTCTCCGCCAGAGGAGACACAGAGTGGATTGTACGCACGGATATCGACGCGCTGCGGCGACGTAAAATTGTTCCAGTGGGTCGTGATGAGCTTGGTCAGCGACGTGCTCGCAACGAGCAGCGCGTAGGGCGAGGTCGAGTGGTCGAGCACGTACTGGCACTGCGGGATGTACTCGGCCGAGCTTTGTAGAATGAGCACCGACTGCTGCGCGTGGCTGCGCTCGCTCTCGTTGCCGCCTTCGTACAGCAGCTTGCAGAGCACTTCGAGGTTCTTGAGCTGCGACGCGTCCATCGTGGATCGCTGAGAAGAATTCCGCGGTCTAAACAACACCGTTGAATGCGCCTGGAATCGCACTGTCGACTACGACGCGTATTGGTGCGCTTGATGGAGATGCACGCGCGCGCGAGAGGGTTTCTTCGCCCGCTTCTTTCTCTTTTGTCCCTTGGATCGCGCTTCTCTCGTTCTCTATGCCAAGAGCAAGGAATGGAAATGAAGACGGACGTTGGGGAGAGCAAAGAGGGGGAATAAATGTTGGTCGCTTCGAGGGGGCGCTGTTGGTGTTGGCCGGCGGGCGGAGCAAATGTTGGCGGCACCAAAAAGCTAAAGTCGTTGGCGACGAGCCGACCCAACACTTGCAGTTTGCGTTTGTTTGTTGGCTCGTTGTGTTGGGCACTGTGGCTGTGTGCGACGGTGACTGTCGGGTCGTGGGGGGTTCACTTCGAGAGCCAAAAACCCAAACTCGCAAACGAACAAGACCAGGCACCAAGACCACTGCAATTAGGTCAAATCCTAATTTAGCGTTGTTTGAAACCACGTGAAATTGGGGTTGACGCACGAAGATTCGTCCGTTTGACTGGAAAACCCTGCGATCTTTGCATGAAGCCATGTTGAAGGATCATTGAAGGATCACTCCCATCGTCGATGTCGTTTTGCTCCCACAGACTCATGTTTACTAGTCATTATGGTACAGAGATTGGTTGCGTGTCTGTATCCCCTACACTGGGGTGGCACACACATGGAGGGAGGGGTCCTAACCTAGGCTGCCAGATCAAGTGGCCTTGGGCGTGGTGAGCTGCAGCTTTCTCGCTGACCGCGTCTTCAGCAGCGTATTCGTGGCTTCGTCATAGTTCTTGGGGTTCTGCACGTCCGTCAACTCCATCTCGAGTAGCTGGACAATGTCTTCAAAGTTGGGGCGGCGCACGGGGTCCTCGTGCCAGCAGCGACGCATGATCTTGGAGAACAAGGTCGGGCAATCGGACGGAATCTCCGGGCGGCGGCCGCCGATCACAGCTTCGGCGACTGCCAGCACGCTGCCAGGAATGTCGGTGTATGGGACGTCACACGAGAACAACTGCCAGCAGATGATGCCAAAGCTGTACACGTCGACCTTGAGCGAGTACTCGGAGACGGCCTCGTCCTTGAGGACTTCCGGTGCCTGCACAAACAAAGAACTTCTGATCAGCAAACATTGTTCTTGCCAAACACGAAGTGCACATGAACATACCGCCCAGCATGCACTGCCGATGTTTGTCGTCATTTGGAGCGTGAGATCAAACGAAGGGAAGAACATCGCCTTCTTGACCATGCCTTCCTTTCGGAAGAGGCGCGATTCTCCAAAGTCCGCGATCTTGAGCATCTCCTGGTTCGAGTCGAAGATGCAGTTGAGCGGTTTCAGGTCACTGCAATTCCAAGACAAACAGCGTTAGCATGGTTTCCCCATGTCAGAAACATCTCGTGTACGCACCGATGGATGATGGGGACCGGGAGGCCGTGCAGGAATCGCATACCCATAGCGATCATGTGCGCGTAACGAAGCGCTCTCTCGTATCCCAAATTGTCGGTCGTGTCAATCACGTCTTGCAGCGTACCACCGCCCAGATATTCAGACAGGATGTACAGGTTGTTACCGATCGTGTAGCAACCATAGGTCATCATCACACACGGATGGACCAACTTGGACGCGAGGTACGCTTCTTCCTTCATCTCCTCCAGGGTTTCGAACTGCGTGTGCTTGAAAGTCTTGACAGCCACGTCCATGGTGTGGGACGCCGAGTCCTCGAGCGAGCGCTGACGCCACTTCGCTCGTAGAACGATCGCGAAGGTGCCTTCACCGAGGATTTGAAGCGGCTCTTCGAATTCGATACTGTGCGGGTCAATCGCCTTCAGCGACAGACCAAAGTCGAACGCACGTCTGCAGCGGTGGTAGTTCGTCAACGTGATGAGCGCAGTGCCGACGCCAAGGACATCGAACGTCCACTGTAACGCATACAGCACATTCATGGAGACGTCGGTGTTGGAATTGAGGATCGTGAGTGTGATGAGGCTCCCCCAGCACACGAAGAAGAGCACGAGGTATGAGCGCGTCACACTGTTCAACCGACCTGTCGCCGACATGGGATACGCGCCACCAATCGTCCGCTTGAAGCGCACGTAGAAAATGAAGTTGAACGCGAACGCGAGCAGTGGGTAATACACGTACAGGATGAGTCGACACGTCGGGTAGAGGCAAACTTCGAAGCTCTCCAGCACGACGCGATCATGGTTGCGGTACCCGACGAGCGCCAACGTGATCGACGCGAGAAACGATAGCAGCATGACGTTGACCGTGTAGGATCGATACCGCCGGTTCGCGCTTTGCGTGTCGACTAGCACATCGGCGTACGACACGACCGACCGGTACATGTTGAATGCGATCGCACACGTGAAGGAGATCTGCCCGAAGTTGAAGAAGCACTCACACAGGCAAAAGATGATGCTCAGGTTCTCGCTCATGTGCGGCGTCGTCATCTGGACGCGTAGCAGTGAGGTGATCCAGTACCCCGTCTGGAACGTGCTCAACTCCAGCACGAGCGGCATGGAGTACTTGCGGAACGAGCCGAACGTGATGTGCATCCCGATGACCACGAGAGAAAGCCACAGGGACAGCGACATCAGCAGACAGTGCACGTACGTGTAGACCTCGTACTCGGGGTCCTTCGGGGGCATGCGGCTATTGACCGCGGTCGCGTTCGGAGGTGGCTTGGATGTCAGCAAGTCGAGTGCTGAGCGACCGGTGATCGGGCCAAGTGTGCCGTTGATACGGCCGACGACGAAGGACGACGAATCCGAGCTCCCGCTGGATGCTGGCTCCCCGCGCTTCACAATCTCCGGTGATGATTCATTCCCGACTGTATCATCGTTGGCGCCGCCTGATACTGGGGTCGGTGTTTTCAATCCGCCGGTTGGTGCCTTCGTTGGCGTCGGTAGTGGCGTTGATCCGTTCTTCGTACCGGCCGGTGCAGTGGCATTGGCGTTCGTGGCGTTCATGGCACGTTTGTTCGTGACCTCGGTACGTGTATTCACGCCGGCGTTGGCGATGAGCACCGCGGCGGCGATGAATGCCGTGAGTGTGAGACCAATACAAAGCGCGAAGATGGTAAACTTCTTGCGCGTCCGGGCCTTGTGCTGGTTCTTCAACTCTATCTTCTTGCGGATCGCGTCCTGTGTTATCCTCCGCTGGATGCGGCGCCGCCGTTTCTCTTCTTCGTCTTCCATGATGGCGTCATCCGCTTCCTCTCGCCCTTCGGGCACTTCAAAATTCACGTCCTCGGGTCGTTGGGGCGCGTCGTCGGCGTTCGGCGTCTCGGGCTGTGCGACGTACACACCGCCGCTCTCGTCCACATAAGCTCTCCTGGCCGAGATCGACCGCATCGGGACGGCGTTTGTCGACATTCTTCCTTCCTGGTAGTACACCGACGAGAACCGGTTCGACGACAGCGACGAGCTGTACGACTCGAGAATTGTGCGCATGTACATGTCCTGATCCACCGTGAGCTCATCTTCTTCTTCTTGTTTACGCTTGGACGAGAACAGACCGACGCGCTGCCACCAAGAGCGGCGCTTCGGGCCCAGCGGCGTCGTGGCGGACGAGCCGGACGACGACAGCGCGGAGTTGCTCGACGCCATGGATGCCGTGCGGTCACTCAGCAGGCGTGGCGCTGGCAGTGCTGGCAGCGGCGGGAGACGTGGGTCGGTCTCGCTCTCGGGATCGCTCGTGGCCACGTCGACGTGTGTGTCCTCGCCCTTGAGCGGCACGCGGTCCTCGCGCGCGGCAGGCTTCTGCTCCACGCCCGGTTCCTTTATCGAGTCTGCGTTCATTATCGAGGTGTATACACGGGCATTTACGGGAGACTGCCGCGTTTTCGTTGGATGGTTTTGTTGGTTCGCCCACGAATCGAAGCGTTTGCGCTTTGCTGTTGGCAGTGTTGGGTTTGCCCGCGTATCCACGGTCTCAGCGTCTTGGTGGAAATAGAAGACCGGCACGATCTAAACTACCGCCGACACTGAGTCGACGAGAGGCGAAGGTCTCGTCGAGCAGCGTGGGGGTGGAAGGGGGAAGTCCGCGGGGAGCGCGCGAGTGAGATGGCGGAGGACGCACTCGCGGAGCGTCGCGTTGGGCGCGTTTAGTCAGTCGCTTCTCCGCTCGCGGACGCGTTGTGTCTCGATTCTCGTGAGCGGCCCAGGTGTGGAGAAGAAGCATGGCGAGCCCAGAGGAGGAGGAGGAGAGACACCCAGCCCTTCGAAATGAAGAGGAGTCACTTGCGCGAGGGATTGGTGTGGTCTTCTGACTTTCTGGACAATGTGACGAGCTTCGGAAGAAGCACCAACTTCGTGTGTGATCATTTGTTGAAGCGGATAGGTGTTTTGGGGTTTTACGAGGAGTCGGGCTCTTGGAATCAGAGCCAAGAGGCCAAGATGTTTCGAGTTTCTTGGCGTTTTGACCAATTGAAACAAGCGATACAAACAAACGGTGAGAGCAGCTGTTTGGGTTTCTGACAAACTGGGCATTGAATGGGTATAGGGTTATAAAGTTCGATAGGGTTTCAGGTCTCCTCAGACTTTGTTTGGAGCAGAGCCGAGGCATTGAGACTCCCAGCTGCGCAGTGCAACATGGCTTGAGAGTTTTCAAACACGAAGACCGGGCTTTCTAAACAGTCATGTTCAACCTTGGAGCTGTACCAGCACCATGATGTGGGAGATCCTCGATGCAATAACCACTCCTCCTTTGGAAAGGAGACGAGAATCGCTCTTGCAACTACTGCTCTTTGTGTTGAGTCGGCACCGCACAGCAGGGACCGAACGCGATTGTGACGGTTTCGTGGTCAGCAGGAAAATATCCAGTGGCCAACTCACACTTCCTTCGCTTTTCCGACCCGTGCCGGATTGGTCAAAACCGTACGTTCGTCCGCCCCGATCCTCCACGAAACAATGTTGGCTGGCGAAGGTCGAACAATCTTTTATTGGAGCAC
>JAADXJ010001036.1:0-11594 GCA_023337735.1 Pythium biforme
AGCCACAAGTCAACCACCTCCACCACCACAGTCACCATGGCCAAGAAGCAGGACAAGAAGCAGCAGCAGGCGGCCCCGGCCCAGCAGGAGCAGAAGCCCGCGCCGGAGAAGAAGGGCGGCAAGGCCCAGGAGCAGAAGCCGGCGGCGCCGGCGCCGGCGCCGGCCAAGGAAGACAACAAGAAGGGCGGCAAGAAGGGCGGCAAGAAGTAAACCAACGCCACCTTCACGCCACTCGACACGCCAGCTACTCGACTACTACGTAGTAGAAAACAATTCCCCAACAATGATCGCCTCAAATAAAACCATTCTACGCGATCGTGCCTCGACCAATAGATACGTAGTACCAACCTCGCGTCCCTATTCGTTCTGTGAGCTCGATCGCACAGGCATTGACTTCGCCGTCGATCGCACAGATAAAAAAATGATGTTTTTTCATTTCGCGTTTTTGGGCCGAGGCACATTGTCGGTTTTGCTAGCGTAGGTGGCTGTGGGTCTAATACTGTTGGGACTTTACTGCGCCTGCTCGGCCGCGTGCTTCTTGAGCTTGGCGTCGAGCTTGACGAGCATGTCCTCGACCATGGCGTCGAGGTCGTAGTCGTGCTGCCAGTCCCAGTCGGTGCGCGCGCGCGAGTCGTCGAGCGTGCGCGGCCAGGTCGCGGCGATCTGCTGGCGGAAGTCGGGCTTGTAGGTCATCTCGAAGCTCGGGATGTGCTTCTTGATGGACGCGGCGATCTGTTCGGGTGTGAACGACACGGCCGTGACGTTGTACACACGCTGCTTGAGCGTGGCCTCGTCGGCCTGCATGAGCGCGAGCGAGGCCTTGAGGCAGTCGGGCATGTACATCATGGGCAGCATGGCGTCCTTCTCCAAGAAGCACTCGTACTTGCCATGCTTGAGCGCCTCGTAGAAGATCTCGACGGCGTAGTCCGTGGTGCCGCCGCCGGGCCAGGCCTCCGAGGAAATGATGCCCGGGTACCGCAGCGAGCGGAAGTCCACGCCGAACTTGTCGTGGTAGTACTCGCCCAGCAGCTCCAAGTGGACCTTGGTGATGCCATAACTGTCGATAGAAAACGCCCGGTTAGTATCGACCCAGTGGCTGGTCCGTGCGGGTTCTTTGTGGGGTTGAAGTGTATGCGCGAACAGGTGACGCCCGCGGATGGACCTTCGCGATTGGAGAGATAGAGATACCGGCTGCTTGGGGGCGCGCAGGGGCGGACAAGGGACGAGACGACGAGCTCAGCTTGTCACAGGAAAACTCTCGCGGTCGATCTCGACGCAGCAGGCGATCACCGTTCCGGGTCTGGGTCCGTGGTCCGGCTTGATCTCGACTGTCGCGCACGCACGCGCGCATGCAGCCCAGCGCGTGGCTCTTCCCATCATCTCCATGTCCGCTCCTCTCGCCCAAGCAGCCACAGTCACAGCCGCCTTTGGCGATGCCTCGTCTATGCCGGCCTGTCCATCCGGGGGATCCGCAGGGTTCGAAAAAGATCGACTGGCACGCCTTCTTGACCACAAGGAACGCGCACGGAAGCAATAGGAAGTACGTACATGGTGGTGGGGCGCATGATGGTCTCGTCGGGGGTCGCGTCCTGCGGGGTCGTGGGGCCGAAGACGGCGATCGTCGAGGGCGAGAAGACCTTGAGGTTGTTCTGGCGCGCGATCTCGAGCACGTTCTCGATGCCGCGCGAGTTGACCTTGAGCGCGAGCTGCGGGTTCTTCTCGCCGAGCGCCGAGAGCAGCGAGGCCATGTGGACGATCGTGTCGATGCCGTTCTCGAGCACGATGCGCGCAAGCGAGTCACGGTCCTGCACGTCGCAGTACACGAACGGGCCCTTCTCCTTCTTGCCCGCGGTCTTGATGTCCGAGTTCACCACGGCCTGCTCGCCAAACACCTCGCGCAAATACGGTACCAGCTCCATGCCTGCATGGATTCCAAACGAGAGCACAGTCCTGCGTGAGCCATGATGAACTCATTGGCAGAGAGAGCCACAATGAATAGTAATACACAAACGCACCGATCTGGCCCGTGCCGCCCGTGATGAGGATGCGGCGGCCATGGTTGAACGGGTCGAAGCCACCCGTGTACGTACTATTGGCGCGCGCCGCCGAGGTCGAAGCAGACGAGGCCGTGGAAGAAGCCGTCGGCGCCGGGGTGGCCGCCGTGGCCGTCGCGAACGTGCGCGCTGCCGAGGAGCTCATCGCGCGGCGCAGCGCCGTCGTCCGAGAGAGCATGGTGGTAGTGATGGTGCAGCTGGAGGAGATGCGACGTGTGTGCGAGGCACGCGGCGTTTTCACGAGTGGGAAGACCAGCAAGACCACCAAAGCAGGAGCACCAGAGGGAGCCGCTCAGCAGTTGCGTGATGACGTCGCTGCTGTGGAAGGCAAGCGGAAGGCATGAGGCCTACCTATGGTCGGCCAGCGGTGGCGCCTGGCGCTCGCTCTTTTTTCGGAGGAGGCGTCATCTCGCAGCCAATCAGCCGAGCGGATCACGAATCTGCAGACGAATGGCGATGGTGCGCGCACAGTAGTACCACTTGTCATAAGCGACATACGCTGGCATTGCCTTGAAGTAGCTGAAATTCAAGCGGTTTTAGAAGGAACGTTGGAGCTCCTCAACCACGTTCTACCTTGGTTTGTCATTTGTGAGCTTTAATCACCCGACTATGCAATCTGAGTTTTGGATCTGATGTGTCAAAAGTAGGTGAGCTGTGAAAGGACACTTTCGGTTTTAGAAGAGAAGCACATCCTGCCGGAAAAGCAGCAGCTCAGCTTGGATACAGTATTTTAATATATCCAGACACCTCGATCCGGAAGGCATGGCATCGCCAGCGACTTCTTCTTCTGCGGCTGCTGCTGCTGCTGTAAGCGCAAGCGACGACGCTGCGGCCTCCACGGCGCGTGCGTTTGTGGTGCAGCACCTTGGCGACACGCTCGCGGCGTTCCCCGCGGCCGTGCGCGACGCACTGGTCGACAAATTTGTCGCCGACTGCAACGCGCCGCTCACGGCGCAACTCGAATGCGTGGTCCGCAAACGGCTCACGGACGACGAGCTGCGCCATTTGCAGTTCGCGCCGACGCCCGCACAGCACTGCTTCTACGCCGACTTGCTCTCGCTGCGCGCGCCGTGGGGGGAAGCAGAAGACCCGACGAGCTGGCAGTTTGTCGCACGCAAGCGGTTCCTCACGCTGTTCTACATCAAGCACGCGCGCAATTGGCCACTCGTGGTCGATTTTGTACTGCGCGACGGGCTCCAAATCCTCGTGGATCTCTTCTTGCACGATGACCTCCAGATGCGCGGCCAAGCCATTGACTCTTTTGTCCAGATCACAAGCAACGCTGGCGCGTTCGAGTGGTTCGACGCGCCCGTCGACTACGAAGCGCGCGTTCTCCATGCCAAAATGATCGCCCTGGCCACGCCCGAGGCCGGCTTTCTCAGCAAGATGATTGCCAACATCCGCTTGTACGACGAACCTGACCACGGCGGCGATGGTGACCGCACGACCCAGCGGCTCCCCGGTGGAACACTGGTGCTACTGCAGCTGCTGGCGTTTTTCCTCAGCTGGGTGCGCAAGCTGTACACGCGCAACGAGCTACGTCTGAGCCGCGAGCTGCTCGCGCTCTTGCGCGACTGGGGGCGGCGCACGCGGTGCGACAACGACGACGAGCTGCGCTTGGCCCAGCAAGTGTACGAGGACTTTAATCGCTGGCCGGCGATTGAAGACGCGTGCGACGCACAGGAGACCAAGCAGCAAGATGAACAGCCAACGACGACGACAGCGACGAATGCTCCGCACATTGCGCTGACCGGAGGCAGCGACCTCGGTAGCAGTGATGGCGTGTTTTCCCGTGCGACGGTCGCCGAGTTGATACGACTGGCGGACAGCAACGACGGCTACGACGACACCGTAGAGCGCGTGATTGCGCTCTGCTCCGAGGCAATTGACGCCAAGCTGAACGCCACGGATGCTTTGCTCTGTCGCGCACAAACACGCCTTCAGCAGATCCAACGTGCCAATGACAGAAGGAGGAACGCAGCATTGGCCGACGCGAGTGTCATCGAGGGCGCGCAGCTGTGTCTCCGCGACTGCAGCGCCGTGCTGGAGCGAGAGCCTGGGAACATGGCCGCGTGGAAGTGTCAGCTGGGACTACTGGAGACCATGGGGATGTGGAGCGAAGCCCACGACGTGCTGGACGCCTGGCACGCACGCGATGAGGCCGGGACGGGGGTGTTTTACGTGCCCGAGGACCTCGCGTACCTGACCGAGCGCCGTGGATTCTTTGACAACAAGGTCCACGAGGCACGGCAGCGCGAGGCCGCGACGGCCACGCGCCAGCACGCCACGCGGAAGGCCAAGGAGCAGCACGTCTACCACCTGCTCCTGCAGCGCTCGGAACGACAACTCGGTATCTTCGCCACACTACCACGGCACGAACGAGACGGTTCATCCGAGACGAAAGCCAAGACACTAGAGGAGACGACGCCACCGATTGCAGCACGTGAGAAGGACCACGACAAATCGCAACGCTCCGCGGTGCCACGCGACGTGCTCGCGCGCTTCCGCTCGTCGACCACTGAGAAGAACAAGAAGAAGGCACTGCTCAACAACGCGGCGGCGTCCACGGCCGACGCGCCGCTCGGTGGCGTCTTGAAGGCGGCGTCTCGGGCGTTTGTACGCAAGTTGTCGCAATGCAAGCGCGACGCGCTGGCGATCCGGAAGCTGCTGCTTGTGTCCCGCGTCCAGGACGTGAACGCCGCCGTCGAGACGGCGCTGCCGGAAGAGAGTTTGGCGTGCGTGCTGGCGGCGCTGGTCATGGAGCCGGACGACGACGAAGACGGGGCAGACGAGGCGCTGCTGAGCATGTTGAACCATCTCATTTCGCTCCGGCGGTTCGAGCTCATGCGCGCGATGGCCGCGCCAGCGCAACAGCGGCAGCTCAACGAGGCCGTCCGACGCGCCCACAACCTGCTTGGTACTGCCTGGGCGGCTTGAACACAAATGGAGAGAGAGGAAGTCGAGGCGCGCACGCGCCGGACGCGTCGTCGTCGTCGAGTGAGGTAATACATATCGGCTGCGAGCCTTTTCTTTTCCCTGTGGTCCTGTTTTCTGGAATGTAATCGCTATGGTACGCTGGCGCTGTCCGCCCTTCTTTCCTATTCACATCGTGGTCTGGTTCTGTCGCTGTCGTCGTTGCCTTCAGTGTCGTCGCCTGTTGCATCGGGGACTCTCGGGAGTCGCTTGCTTCAAATCGGCATCATCTCCACCACGGCAAAGTCAACACTGGCTGATTCCGAGCGAGAGGTGCTGGTCTTTAGTGCGGTGTTCTTGACATCGGAACGAATTCTCTAGATGAGCATGCTGTTCACGTTCGACTTCGCGTTGGTAGACACGGACGAGTTGGTCGAGTTAGTTCCCACGCCCGACATTTGAAGAAGGCTGTCCATTTGCGGCGACATGGGGCCAGGTGACTTGCTCATCATGAGCGCACTCAGTCCGTCGTCGTCTTTCTCTCCACGGCCGCAACCACGACCACGGCCACCACGTCCACGACCGCGACCGCGACCTCGCCCACCAGCACCACGACCACCCGTCTGAGCCACCTCCGACTTCTGCTGTTGCTGCTGCTGCGCAGCCATGACGGCAGCAGCAACGGCGGCGGCTTGCTGCTGTTGTTGTTGCTGCTGCTGCTGTTGTTGTTGTTGCTGCTGCTGCTGGATCTGACGCTGTTGTTGTTGGTACTGCTGCATCTGCTGCTGCTGTTGGAGTTGGACTGCTTGCTGTTGTTGTTGTTGAGGATGCATCTGGTAGTACAGCGCTTGCTGTGGAACGAGTTGGTTGCCGATGAGTTGGTAACCCGGGATCTGTGCGTACGCGTTGCCAAGCATTTGGTTAAACTGCTTGCTTTGGGCTTGTGCCTGAGCTTGGGCTTGTGCTTGTGCCTGGGCCTGAGCTTGCGCTTGAGCATGGGCCTGGGCCTGAGCTTGCGCTTGTGCCTGTGCTTGCGTGACCTGCGTTTGCGATCGCATGTGCTGCTGCTGCGCGTGCATCTGTGCTTGCAACTGCGCTTGAGCGCGTGCTTGAGCTTGCGCGATTGCCTGGGCTTGGGCGTGCGCTTGAGCCTGGGCATGAGCCTGCGCTTGAGCGTGAGCTGCTGTTTGCTGACGTGAAGTCGACGCGGTGGGTCCTGGAACCACGAGTTGCTGCAGGTTCAACCCGGCTTGCGAAAGCTGTTGAGTGAGGTGTGGAGTGAGCTGGAACGAACCGCCAAGATAGAGGTTGGCGTCGAAGAGTGCACTCGTCGCAGTTTGGTTCTGTGCCAGCAAACCCGCCGCTTGCTGCGATGTGACAGATGCCGTTCCAGCATTCCGTAACGCGCCATTGACAGCAGCCAGTGCAGCCGAGGTAGGTGTCAACGGATGTGGGACAGTACTGGTAGTACCAGCTTGCGTCTTGATCGTCACACCAGTCGACATCGGGTTGCTCGCAGCCGCTTGCGAAGCTCCTGGAGTGCTCGAGGACCGTCGACTGGACGGGTTCGACGATATTGCGGAACTTCCACCGGATCGGCGCATAGTTCGGAATTTGTCCTTGAGCTGCACGTTCGATCGATCATTGAAAAGAGGGCCCAGCTCCTTGTCTATCAGAATCAGGGACCACACGTTGCGCTGTCCGTTGTACTTCTTCACACCTTCCATCAACGCGCGTTCTTCCGCTGCCGAGAACGGACGATACTTGCGATGGTTCTTGCGGTTTTCTGTGTAGGCAGCCAGTTCGGGTCGTGTCTTGATCAGGGTTCTCCACTTGTCCTTGAGATCCACACCACTGCGGCCGTGAAAGAGATGGCCGAGGTGGGGATCTTTCAGGATGGAACTCCACGGACAACTGTCATCTGCGTACCGTTGTACGCCAAGCACCAACGCGGTGACTTCGTGTGGGCAGTATTTCCTTCGCTTGCCCTTCACACGATCGCCAACATTCTCACAGGCAAACTCTGGCGAGTTCTGTGGGAACGGAAACGTTCTGTTCGCGCTTGGAGGAGCAGTAACACCGGCCGCGGACGCCGCTTGGATCGCCGTGGCAACGAGGTTGGCTGCAGCCGGGTTGGTTGTGTTGAGCGCGCTTGCCTGCAAGTTCTGAAGCGCTTGCTGCTGTTGTTGCTGTTGTAATTGAGCTGCCTGGAGTTGCTGGAGCTGCTGCTGTTGCTGCTGGAGCTGAAATTGCTGTTGTTGCTGCTGCTGAAGATGTTGTTGCAATTGCTGCTGTTGAAGCTGTTGCTGGAGGTGCTGTTGCTGCTGCTTGATTTGCGCCTGCGTCAATTGCTGCTGTTGAGGGGATTGCCCCAAGGCGGCCTGCGCCTGGGCTTGAGCCTGTGCTTGAGCCTGTGCCTGAGCTTGGGCCTGGGCCTGGGCTTGAGCTTGTGCCTGCGCATTCTGCGCGGTCGATCCTTTTGCTTTCGCCATTATATATCTACACGGCCACGAGTTCATTCGTGAGTCGTTCGCTAGCATAGAAACAAGCACCAACGAATCCGTGCAGCCTTCTCCCCATGCAGTGCTGCATCGAGAGTGCGCACACACACACATCGCATGCTAATCGCTCGCCATGTACCCACCTCACAAGGTGGCTCGTTTGCCTGCGCGCGTATCCCCTGGTTCGCTTAGGGTTCTTGACGGTGCCGCCGTTTCTCCAACCGCGTCGTCACGCGCACGCACTTTGCTGGCCTCGACCACGTGTAGTCGTTCAACTCGAGCGGTTCCCTATTCGCGGCGTGTGGCGTCGTTTCGCGTTGCCGCTCGTTGCCCTTCCGTGCTGCTTCCGGTGCTGCTTTTGTCCCGGAGTTTCGCGCCCTTGCCCGTGCCCTGCCCGTTCCCTGGCTTGCGGTTCTGAGCGCGCGAAAACGAGATGGAGCTAAGAATACGAGCGTTCAAACTGCTGCTCGCTTCTTCTCCCTTCCTCTATGCCGCGTGGTTCCGAGCCGTCCAATCACGAGCGCGCGTAAGGCCTCGTTCCCCTGGTCCACCCACAATCCACCTGATTCTGCTTGACCCTACCACACCACAGCCAGCACCAGCGCATACCGAGAGGCAGCACCCACACAGCGTCAGCACCATACGCGCATATCCATCGTCATCACCATGTTTCCTCACCTGCCCAAGTTGCCGCAAGTTTGCCGCCCCAACTTGACGAGGGAAAGAAAGAATGAAGGTTGCACCGTGCTGCCGGTTCGTGTCCCTTACCCCTTGGTGGCGCTTTCCTTCCGCGCCTTGACTTCAACACCGGCGCCTGGGACCCCGAATCACCGATCGACCCGCGGGTGGTCGCTGGTCGCTAGTCGCGGTCGCTTTCGCGCGCGCGGGCTTGGTGTCCGCTCAGTTGAGGTCGCCTGCGATCCGCGCGGCAACGATGTAGCCAAGTTGTCGGTTCCTCGGCGGATCTGTGTGACCGACGGAACGATAGATGCGTACGTGCGCGGGGTGTGGGTCGGGGAATGGGGCTGCGCGCGGTTCCTTTTCCTTTTCGAGCGCGAGCGACGCGAGGGGTGCCGCTTCTGTCTGTCACCGGCTGTGTTTGTTGTGCGGGTTTTGGTTGTTTTGGTCTCGATGAGGAGGTTTGGTTCCCCCCACCCCTCGCTCGCTCCCTGCCCTCCCCCATTCCCTCTCCCCCTCGCCCTTGTCCCTGGAAGGCCTTCCCCCAGGTGCAAACAAGATGGAGAAAAACCTCGGGAGAATTTGAGGTGCAATTTTTGAATTTTTGATACAAATGCTGTTGTTGGGTGCACCTGGTTTAACCTTGCGGATAGGGTTTTACCGTTTGAAAAAGAAGAAGGGTTTTGGAACGACCAAAGAGGTAGGTTTGTGGGCAGGGTCAGGGGAAACGCGCCAACCTCAACAAGACAACGGCCGCCTCTCAAACGGGATACCACGTATCTCTTGACAACCCCTCCGAAAACACATAGTGTATCCACTACGAAAACCTGTGATTACGTATCATATGACTATCACTCTCGCGTCAAAGAGAATCAAAGACAATTCTCCCCTCCACTTTCCAAGCCAAGAGGACCATCCATGGACACTCCGGTCAGCGGCGTGACGCCCACCGGCGTGAGCTTCCTGGAGACCGTCGACCATCTCGGTGGATGGCGCGCGCTCGGCGGCGTCGTGCTTCTCGTGTTCGCGCTGTATGTTTTCCTCGTGGAATTCCTGATGCCCAGGAGACGAGCCCAGATGGTCACCAAGCTCCAGGCTGGACGGCGCGCGGCCAAGCCTAAGTTGCGAATGCTCTAAGGCAACGTGACGCGACTACCTCAGCGATGGCTATAATAAAGCGAACGAATCGTACGTCTGTATATGCGGGGAGTTAAAAACGTGCGGTCGCTTCTCGCGCGCGAACGCGGCTCTGTGTTGCGTGTGGTCTTGCTCATGGCGCCGCGCGGGCGTTGATGGCGCAGTTGGCGCTCGCAGCGTCGCACGCGAGACCAACGCGTCGCTGGCCGACGTCAAAGACCGTGTAGAACGCCTGGAGGAACGTATCACCGAGCACCCACCAGAAAAGATCGTCGCCCATCTCGCTAGTCACGGAACCCAAGCGTCAGCACTTTCATCCACACAGAAGCAGATCCTGACACGCTGCAGACGCACGCGTGGTTGAGGATATTGACCGAGCACACGCCCGTTTGGCCGTCTGCACCGTCGCACGAGACGTAGCTCTCCGGTTGTAGCACAAACGCGTTGTCGACCGGTGGATCTCGGACTGGGCCACCCGTGCCGAACGAGAACACGAGCGACGGGAACGCGTCCCGCTTTGCGTCATGGCACAGCAGCGTCGCGCGGTCGCATCCGCGCTGGTGCCGCATGATGCGCGCGATCACAGCGTCGTAGATCTGCGCTGGCGCGTAGATCAGCGATGTGCCCGAGTCAACGATCGCGTAACAGAACGGCGCGCACAGCGCCGGCTCGCGCGTTGGCGTTGGCTGGTGGAGAAGGCTCAGAGCGCGTGTGCGCTCGTCTTCCGTCGCATCGTTTGTGTTGTCCACAACCCGGAAGCTCTGCAGTGCGATCGTCCAGTAGGTCAGCTCCGTGTCGACTAGAGAAAGCCACTTCGATTAGGACTCCCGACCCCAAGCAGAGGAGAGACTATGGCAGAGCATACCAGGCAACTTGAGCACGGGAAAGTATGCGAGCTGCGGCTGCGCGCCGACGCGCGAGAGGTCGACGCCGCCAAAGTGGAACTCGGACGGCGTGCCGTCGGCCGCGGTCGTCAGTTGGAACGCAAACACCGGTGCCAATGAGTGCGACTCGAGCAGCAGGTCCAGCAGCGTCGGGAGCCGGCGGTCGGCGATCTTGCTCATGCCGCGGAATGCCAGGCCCAGCACGCCGTCCGTCGGGAAGCTCTAGCATTTCTCACAGGTCAGCGTCTCGTCCAACGGCGCAGAGCTGTCCGCTCCTCCACAGACGTACCGGGATGTCGCCGGTCTCGCTAGTGATCAGCGCGAACACGAACTCTGGGATCTCGTGGTCGCCGACCCACAGCGCGTCACGGACCACATCGCCGCGTGACGCGCCGCTGCCGTACTGGCCGTCAAAGGGCTCGTGCACGTCGGCGAACGACTGCGAGCGGCGCCGATCAAAGTGGCGATGGGCAGCGCCGCACGTCGCACATCGCTGCCCGGGCACCCACGCATCGGTCGAGCCTTGCGAAGCCACCAAAACCACACCTAAGCCTTTGTTGTACGAGGTTCACCAGAGAGACCCCTGCCATGAATACAGTACCTGTGTCCAGCAGTACTGAAAAGTTCTGCGGCGGCGAGCCGAGCGCGACCGTGGCCGAGTAGAGGTAGTCGTCGATGTTGCGCACCGCTAGGTGGGATAGTGACGGCGCCACCGCGCGGTCGTAGTGGCCCTTTTGTTGAGACTGCATCATCGCCAATGGGGACTGCGGCCGTTGTCCATAGCGTTGGTGGCCGTGGTGATAGCGGTGGTGGTGCCGCGACGCATGGGGCGGCCGCACGGGCCGTTGCAGCGGGATCCGCACGAGTGCAAGCGCCGCGTCGACCCACAGGCACGCCGCAACGATCAGAACCACGGCGGCGACACGGAGCCCGCGACGCCGTGGCGTTGGTGTCATCGGTGCAGACAGACGAGCGGTCGTGTGGTTGGATGCCGCGCGCGATCTTGAAGCGACGCCCGACAGATCCTCACGAAACGAGGAACCCGAGGGATCAACGTGTAGCCATCTGTCGGAACAGTCTCACTTTGGCACTTGGCCTAGTTCCAACCCAGAGAAGTCGGAAGTGGCTGCATAGCGTTGGTCTGATCCGTTTGGGACTTTCATGTTGTTTCATTCGTGTGCTTTAGCATATGATACCGTGGGGAGAAGCACGGGTTCTATCGAGGCGCACTGAGATGCGTTTACTTCTTGCCGCCCTTCTTGCCGCCCTTCTTGTTGTCTTCCTTGGCCGGCGCCGGGGCCGGCGCCGCCTGCTTCTGCTCCTGGGCCTTGCCGCCCTTCTTCTCCGGCGCGGGCTTCTGCTCCTGCTGGGCCGGGGCCGCCTGCTGCTGCTTCTTGTCTTGCTTCTTGGCCATGGTGACTGTGGTA
>JAADXJ010001037.1:0-11571 GCA_023337735.1 Pythium biforme
CCGACGCCTCTGACTACGGCGCCTACACCTGCCACGACTGCGCCAACGCCTGGGACGACGGCGCCTACACCTGCCACGACTGCGCCAACGCCTCTGACTACGGCCCCGACGCCAGCCACAACGGCCCCGACGCCTGTGACTACGGCGCCTACACCTGCCACGACTGCGCCAACGCCTGTGTGGACCACGCCGGCCCCGACCGCGACGACCCGCAAACCTGACTTATGTCTGCCAGCGGTGTCGGAGTCGCCGCAGCAGTTGGCGAAGGGCAAGCCGACGCCACTGAAGACCAGGAAGAAATGGGTCAAGGCCGCGTAAGTGTCCAAGTCCCCCGTTCTGGCGCCGATGGCCACCCCTCACCACCAACAGCGGCACGGCCTTGAACCAGGGTCGAACTGGTCGCCGGCTTGCTTGCTTGGCACTGGGGCTTGTCGCACGCGCTGGGGTCGTTTCTTTTTTGCATGATCCCCTTGCTCGTGCTGCACTTTGTTTGACGTAGAGCGCTATGTTTACGGTTGATTCAACACATGGATCTCTCCTGGCATCGAATAAAAATGCAACCACCTCTTGTTCCTTCTGTTGCCATCATCGCGGGTGCTCAGCCTATTATGCGCACCCAGCAACGCTGCTTTGGGACATACAACATGGCACATCGTCGCCCTCCCTTCTCTACGCGAACCGTGGGCTCGTGCAGTTCAAAAAGGCCACGCAAGAAGACGCGGAAAGGACGGGTGCCCGTACTCACACCATCAAAGCCCCAAACACCGAAACTCCTGGCCGCGTGGCCGTCCAGAAAAACGCGTGGCTTTCAAGGGCGCGCAAGTACGGCCAGTCCGGTGGTCTCGCCTGGGCACGGGCCTGCTGTCTCGAAGGTCGTCACTGGACGGTAGCGTTGCAGGAGGTTTTGTCAAGTCTCCGCTGCTTTGAGTTGTATCTGACAACTGCGTGACGCGTCGTCCCGGACCAGTCCGCAGGGCTTCCTGGGCCGTACACTGGCAAGGGGTCATCCGGAAACACCGCGTGCCCGCCCGCACCTGCGCTGAACTGTCGTTGCAGCGGCGTGTTCGACATCTCCACCACGCACGTGAGCCGCTGCACGCTCCAGATATCCACCTGCTCAGGCCTGGGGCGTGAGAGCGAATGCCCCATGCAATGCTGAGTGCTCATTCGGCCTTTTGCTCCCGCCAGCTCACCCGACGCAGCCCACGTACTTTCCCAAGGACACCACGCTCCACCCAAAATGAAGATCCAACTCGCGACCATTGTGCTTGTCGGCGCGGCCGCGACGCTCGCGCTCGTCCACGTCACGGCCCTCCCCACGTTCGTTGTGCGTATTCCGAACGGCAAAAACGTCCCCGGTGTGGTCGCGGTCGGCCACTTGGACCCCATGGGCTCGAACAAATCCATGAACAACTTTGGTCGCGCGTTCAACCGCAACAAGCGGTGGTGGAACGCTACGCTGTGCGTCACGGACTCGGATGGCGACGGTCAGACCAACGGCCAGGAGCTCGGCGATCCGTGCTGTCTCTGGACGAACGTCACGAACCCATTCCCGGCGTTCACGGAGGGCGTCTCGGATCCAGGCAACAACAAGAGCATGGTAGCCCCGGCGCTGTTGGCCAAGTACCTGCCATGTCCGGCAGACTCGCCTGCGGTGATCTACGCCATCCCGCCAGCACCTGCCACGACGGCGCCCACGCCTGCCACAACGGCACCGACGCCAGCCACGACGGCACCGACGCCTGTGACGACGGCGCCTACGCCTGCCACGACGGCGCCTACGCCTGCCACAACGGCGCCGACACCTACCACGACCGCGCCTTGCCCTGTGTGGACCACGCCGGCCCCGACCGTGACGACGCGCAAGCCCGAGTTGTGTCTGCCGGCGTCCGAGTCGCCGCAGCAGTCGCCGAAAGGCAAGCCGACGCCCATGAAGACCAAGAAGAAGTGGGTCAAGGCCGGCTCACGTGCCACGACCAGCACTCCCGTCAAGACAGTGCCTTTCAGCACGGACTCGGACGACGCCTCGTCGGAGTAAGGCCAGGAACGCAACTGGCCGAGCGCGTCGAGAAAGAAGGAGCCTTCCACGCTGTCCTTTGATGTCGATGGACAAACGCTTTTGCATTCATAGCCACCACGGGTTCTCGAGCGAAGCGGGGGGCTGTCGTCGCGTGGATTGAGGTTGATGCGATCTTGATCCACACACACACGCACCGCCCCGCGTCGTACGCATTCGAATACACCCGCGCACTTTCTCTTTCTGTTTTGTGTGCCTCGAATGGGCGTGTGAGCCTGTCTTCTCGGCTTGCTAGGTCCATTGGAGCGTTGGTTGTCGCGTGGCTGTCCAGAGCCCCGCGTGGTCGTCCGAAGCATTGTGCTCGGCAGCTCGGGAAAGAAAAGTGAGTGCTGAACTAGCTTAACCCGGTGCTCTTGTTGGACACGCGCCACCAAACAGCTCGCCACCGGACCCCTGAGCATCGGGAGCGAACGTGCACGTCCGGAACGCTCACTGGACCTCGTCTTTGTGGGCTTGCACCACGCCCACAGCGATCTGCTGAAGGACCACCAGGTTCGCTGGTGCCGATGGAGAGGCGCGGCCGCACGAAGAAACCGGCAAGTGCGGGCACCGATTACAGCGCCCGAGACTTCGTGCAAACTCAACGGTTGGCCTCGTCGAGTCGTCTCACTTTTCTACTCCCCACGACACGAGATCCCAGCCTCGGACTCGACAAGAACTAGGTGTCGTGTACGTCGACTGCGTCTGTTGAGGACCCAACTCTCTTGAAACAAACACCAGCCTCTTTCGAACCGTCAACTCTCTTCTAGTGGCCAACACCATGCGCCTGTCACGCATTTATTTCATCTATTTCCGCCTCCTCCTCCTTGGTGTCTCGTCCGGCGGACACGTCTACTACTTGGATTCCCCGTTGCCTCCAAAGCCGCGAATCCACGGTACGTTAGATGCACTGCGAACGCGCCGGCCAATAAAGACAATGAAGCAGCCTCAAGCAAACATGAATGTGTATGGAGACCTTTACTCTCTCTCCCTGTTGCAGGCGACGAGTGCGATGGGCCTCCTCGTGGATCAGATGGATCACGGACGCACGAGCGCCAAAGCCGCGACACACGCGCCGAACGCGGCGAGCGAAGAGGTAGTGCTCGTAGCAGTGGCAGCGGACGTGGCAGACGGCATCGGCGTGGGTTTGCTCGTGGCCGTGGCGTTCGCGGAGATCTCTTCCTCCGACGAATCCTCGCCCGACGCTGAGCCGTACTCCTCCATCTCCTCCTCCTCTGCGGCCGACGCCGCCTCTTCGCCATGCGACGCGTGGCCGTGCTCCTGCTCGTGGCTATCGTCCTCCTCTGCAGGCGCTTCCGTTGACGCCGTGGAGGACCCTCCCGCCGTGGTTGCGTCGGGCGTTGCCGCCGAGACCTTGGGCGTCGAGGCCGCCGGCTTCGATTCGCCTGCGGTCGGCGTTGGTGTCGTCGACGCGCCGGTAGATGGCGGGCCCCCACCCGCCGCTGGCGAGGTCGGTGCCTTCGTTGTAGGGGTGGCAGGCGCCGCCGTGGGAGGCGTCGTGGTCTTGGGAGGCGCCGTCGTCGGCGCCGCAGCGTTGCACGAGTTACTGCTCAGAACCGAAGCACTGACCTTGCTGGACGCGTCGCCGGGGCTCGACACACCCGCGGAGAACTTGGGCGTGCCGCCCGCGGTCCACGTGCAACACGGATCACCGAGCTCTTCACCGTTGGTCTGACCGTCGCCGTCCGAGTCGGCCTTGCACAGCGCCGCGGTCCACTTGTTGCCGGCGGCCTCGAAGGCCTTTCCGAAGGCGTCGAGGTCGCCGCTGTCACCGGTGCGGTCGGCATGGCCGACGGCGGGCACGCCGGGGACGTTGGCGCCGTTCGGGATGCGTGGCACGAAGCTTGGCAGCGCGTGGACGTGGGAGATTAGTGCGGCGGCGACGGCCGCGAGCGTGATGGGGAGCGAGTACGAGAGCTTCATTCTTGAGGTCGATGGGCAACGGTGGAGGAAGCCGGAGGGTTCGTGAATGAATCAGGAGCTACGTCTTCATTTTCTGGTCCTGCTAGCTAGCTCGGTCGCTAGGGAGCTCGGTCGCTCGGTCGTTGCGTTGCGTCGAGTGGCAGTGGGGCGTCAGTGGGCGCCACGCGCATGGCACGCAGTCGCGTCGGCTCGGGACGGCAGCGTCCAGAGGTACACATGGGTTCGTTGTCGCGGTCACAAGAGGGACACAGATCACCGGAAGGCGGACGCCAGTTGACACGCGTCCCTGGCACTTGGCACAGCGGGTGCAGCCAGTGCCGGCACTGGAGCCAGCCACGAGCCGCCCACCAAGTACCGTAAGTTGAAGGCACTCAAGCGCGGTATTGTAATGTGCTCAGGGTGTGGGCACATTAGTGACATCGGTGTGATTTGCAACCAATCAGAACAACGCAACGGATCTGTGACGTGTGCGGAAGTACTCAGCGAGGCAAGGCCAGAAGCAACACGCCGTGTCCAGAGCACGCCGTGACCAGAGCGTTCCTGGCAGCCGGCGCTTTCAGAGGCCACGCGCGTGTGTACATACACATCCCGTGCGACTACTCTAGCCTGGGACGCCCCTACGACGACTGCACGGCATCGCCGGGCACGCACTTCTCGATTTCGCTCCTCTGCGACCTCTCCTCTCCTCCCTAAAACATGAAGACCGGTTTGTTCCTCCCCTTCACAGCGACAGTGCTGCTCGCGCGCGTGCACGCGCTGCCCTCGTTTACCTCGCGCATCCCAAACGGTCTCCGCGTCGCCGGCGTCGACGCGCTGGGCCACGCCGACCGCACGGGCGACAGCGGCGCGCTCGATGCCTTTGGCAGGGCCTTCAAGTCCACTGGCAGCAAGTGGACCGCGGCGCTGTGTAAGGCCGACTCGGACGGCGACGGCCAGACCAACGGCGAAGAGCTCGGCGACCCGTGCTGCGTGTGGACGGTCGGCGCGACGCCCAAATTCTCGGCGGGAGTCTCCAACCCAGGAGACGCGACCTTCAAGGTGAGCGCGACGATCCTCGCGGGCAATGCCTGTACGACGCTGGCGCCTGCCACGACCGCACCGACACCTGCCACGACCGCACCGGCGCCTGCCACGACCGCACCGGCGCCTGCCACGACCGCACCGGCGCCTGCCACGACCGCACCGTCGCCTGCCACGACGGCACGCACGCCCGGCATGTGTGCGTCCGAGCCCGCGGCAACGTCGGCGACACCGACCAAGCCCAAGCCCAAGTGGGTCAAGACTGGCCCAGCGACCAGCGCTCCCGCGGTTACGACGGTTCGCCCAACGCCGACCGTCACGACGACGGCGCCCGCGACGACGGCGCCGACGGCCACGACCACCGTACCGATGACTGCGGCGCCCACGCCTGTGTTGACACCCACGACGTCGGCTCCTCGCTCGACGGCTCCGCGCACGACGGCTCCGCGCACGACGGCGCCGGTCAAGGACGACGATTCCTTGGATTCCTCGTCCGAGTAGAGGCCAGGACCGAACTGGCGCAGACGCGCTGACGAGCTCCGTCCACTCCTCTCGGGTTGCCCACTGGCAGCGCTTGCATGAACACACAAACACACCCGCTGCCCCGACAGATGCAAGCCGCTCCCGACTCACCTGCATGGGCGGACTGTCGCTGTGTTGGACATTTGACTGAGATATTGAACCCATTTCATGTACACCCACCCACATGGCGCCCGCGGTGTGCTCCGTTTGTTGTATCTCTTCATCGTCTTGGCAAACTCAACTATACCGGATACCGTCCAAACCCTAGGCCCCCGCTACGCCAACGAACAAACGGGCACATCTACGCCTCTGCAAAGGCGCGGAACCAACGGCACAAGCGTGGTCGTCGTCTGCCACCGTCGTGTAGGGTGCAACAGTGCCAACGCGCCGGGACTGTCGAGGCAAATAAAATCGGGCCATCGTCTCCTCGCACACACCGTGGTTATGTCACTATTCGGTCGACAAATTGGCTGGAACTGTCCAAGTCAGGCCGACTCCCTCGGTAGAGTGGCTTCAACATGACAGTCTGATTGGCGCGCGGCTCGTGGATGCCTTCAGTTTGTGCACTGGGTGAGTCACGTTCAGGGACGCGTGGCACCTCCGGAAAGCGCTGGCTCGTCCAAAGAAAAAGGACGCAATGCTCTCTGACTGCGGTACAACGTCCGCCAGCGTCCGGATCCAGTGGGTGCACGGCTGTATCCAAAGAGGAGATCGGCGCACGCCCCCAACTCGTCGGTCGAGCGGAACGAGCCCCTCGATCTCACCCGCACGGCGTCAGTCGAGCCAGTAGGCCAATGCACGCTTTTCGTATCACCGAGTCGGAGCGCCACGCGCTCGTCTCACCACACGCCTGAACCGACTGCCCTCGCTCTGGAGCTGCCGACGCCTGCCGACGTGCCGCCGCACCTCGCGTAGTACTCTCCATTCCCTATTTCGCGTTCGTGATCTCTCTTGCCGGTCCGCCCTCTCTACTCCCTCCTAAGCGATGAAGCCCTCGTTTGTGATCTCCGTCGGCGCGCTGTTGGCTGCCGCGCACGTCCAGGCACTCCCGAGCTTCGTCTCGCGGATCCCCAATGGCGCCAACGTCGCCGGCGTCTCGGCACTGGGCCACGCGGACCACACTGGCGACAGCGGCGCCCTTGACGCCTTCGGCGTGGCCTTCAAGACCGCGGGCAACAAGTGGACCGTCGATCTCTGCAAGGCCGACTCCGACGGCGACGGGCAAAGCAACGGCGCCGAGCTCGGCGATCCGTGCTGCACGTGGGTCGTGCGCGGCACGCCCAAGTTCAGCGGTGGCGTGTCGAACCCGGGCGACGCGGGCAGTAAAGTCAGCCCTGACGTCTTGACCGGCAACGCCTGTGCGACGGACGCGACACCACCGCCCGTGACCTCGCCGACGACGTCGCCACCACCGGTGGCGCCAGTGACGAATGCGCCGCCGACGTTGCCAGTGGCGAACCCGTCGGCATCTCCCGTGGCGGCAACCCCTCCGGCGCCTCCGGTGACCAGTACCCCAGTGGCACCGGTGGTGACGGCTGCACCGCCAGCATCTGTTGTGACCGCTGCACCGGCCACGCCAGCGATCGAAGCTGCACCCTCGCCGGCGGCCACGGCGACCCCAAACGCGCCGGCCGAGATCGCAGCCAGTCCTGCTACCGACGCGGTGCCAACGGCAGCTGAAGCGAAACCAACGCCGGCGGTCACGACGCTGTCGGGCGACGCGGAGGAATCTGCGGCGGCTACGACAGCTCAAACGACCGAGTCGTCAACGACCGCCCGTGTGCGCGTCGGCTCGTCCTCGGGCTCCGGCTCGTCGTCGCGCGCGGGGTCGACGGTGACCAAGGCCTCCACGGCCAAGTCGGTGCCCAAGCCCACGGCGACCAAGAAGAAGAAGGCGGCGACAGACAAGGTCACCGAGACCGACGTCCCCACAGCCACAGAGGCAGCGTCGAGTGCCGCCGGCTCGCTGTCGACGGCACTCGCCGCTGGCGTCGTGGCCACGGTCGTGACCCTGGCGCAGTGGTAAGGGCGTAGCACAAAACCCGATTCCTTCTGAGCCAACGAGGGAAGGAAAGCGTATGTCTATGTGCATACGTGCACAACAGAAAACAACAATTGAACAGTGACTGGATTTGATCTCCCAAACGGTGTTGCGTCTGATTCACGGGGGTACAACTACTATCGTCACACGTCACAGATTTGTGTCATTGTCGTGGCCTAGTTTAGTGCCTTCAACTTGGCGTCGCGTCTGAACCGAACGTTGTGATTGGAGGTGCGCAGCCTGTATCTCCAGCGTTGACGCATGCTCGAGCAGCGTCGAGGCGTCAGGAGAAGACGGCAGTTGGCGCTTGCGTGGCACACGTCTCAGGAGTTGCTAGAAGCCGGTCGTTCGTGCCCGATCCACCACTATCCACGCGCCATCTGAATCGCTTCACTTGCCGTGGGGCAACAAGGCCTCTGGGAGAGCTCCGAGGTGCACATACCGACTCATTCTTCATTCTGCACGCCACCCGGTTAGAGCAACTCCAACGACGTCAACGTTCGTTCCGTCATGAAGACCTCTGCGCTCGTGCTCTCACTGACCGCGATCGTGGCGCTTGCCACGCGCATTGACGCGCTGCCAAGCTACGTACCACGTATCCCAAACGGCGCCACTGTGCCCAACGTCCCCGCGGTGGGTCACAGCGACCACACCGGTGACAGCGGCGATCTTGACGCCTTTGGCGTGGCGTTTGAGAAGGCCGGCGACAAGTGGACCGTCGGGCTGTGCAAGGCCGACTCGGACGGCGACGGCCAGACCAACGGTGAAGAACTTGGTGATCCGTGTTGCACGTGGACGGTCGGTGGCACGCCGCAGTTTACGACCGGCGTGTCGAACCCGGGCGACGCGACCAGCAAAGTAAGTGCATCGGTGCTGAGCAGCAACGCGTGTAGCGGTGGCTCCTCGGCGGCCACGACGACGACCGCACCCAAGACCGAGAACAAGGCGCCTTCGCCAACAGCGCAGAAAGACTCTGGCTCAGGCGCTGCCACAGTCGCTCCAGCGGAGACTGAGACGGCGACAGCGTCCAACAGCAGCAGCCGCGCGTCTGCTTCTGGGAAGGCGCCGACGCCAGTGCCCAGCGTGATTTCTGGCGCGAACCCGCTCCCCACGATCGCTCTTTCGTCGCTGGTTGCGTGCCTCGTGATGCTCGCGCAGTAGAACTAGGACTTAAACAGACGCCCTCGCGGGCGTACACACAGAGGTTTGTCTGTCTTCATACATACGACGTGGCATTCTACATTCTGTAGGCATGTCCGTTCACCAGATCGTCGGCGTCTCTCCTTGCTTGTATACCTAGCGTACTCGTGTTGTGTACTCACACCGAACGGTCGGGAAGATCCCCCGCCCCTGCGTTCATGCCGACCCATGCAACCAAGCGTCTCACAGATTTCACAAACGCATTGGTGATTCAAAGAGAAAACCACCATGCACACCACACTGTGAAGCCTCTATGACGAGCAGGTCGGTCTAAACTGGAGGCGTGGGAGCATAAAACAGATATATGTCGTGATATATGTCGGCTATATGTCTGTGACGTGGAACGTCAAAAGGCCGTTTTATGTGCAATCGGATGAATGCAGATTGTGTCTGGATCGTTCTCTGCACGCGCGGCGTTCAAACTGAAGCGACCAACTGTGCTTCTCTCTCCACCGCGTGCCGCTTCACGCGCACAGACTTGTGCCCATCGTATGCACACGACCGGCACGGTCACTTGTGCGTGTCGGTATGCACGGCCGCGGCTTCTTTGCTGCTGCACGAAGCAGTGGCCAGCGTTGGTTCCCCTCCGATACGAGAAACCCTCCGGCGCCAAGTCACTCTTCATGCGGTCAGATGTGGTCGGCGCGTTTTCGTGGAGGCGGAGCGCTTCGTTCGCGCTGAACCATATACGAAAAGAAAGCGATCACGTGAGTTCAAATCATTCTTCTTCATTCGCCCAGGGGCAGCTGATCGTGCCCCTCCATGGCGTCTACAAACGCCATCGCGTCGATCGCGCTCGACCTGCAGCGCCGCTGGTGGGTACAATGGGCCATCCTCTACGCGATCCCGATGGTGTTCTTCCTCCTGGGCCGGCTCGTCGCACTATCAGCGATTCTCGATCTATCAGCATCATCGTCCGAACGCTCTGGGAGCAACAAGGCTGCCGGCGTATTCCTCGGTATCCTGGAAGACCTTATCGCCACGACGATATTGGTCTCTGCGCTGGGCCTCGTCGAGTGTATAGGCGTCGTGGTCTCCCGCGCGGTAGAGCCTCGTGTCCGGTATCGACTGCTCACGTCACTCGCGCTGCGCCACCTCGGGCAGCTCACGCGGTTTCTCGCAGCGCTCACGCTCGCTGTGCTGTGGCTCGCACTCGTCGCGGCCGATCTGCTGCTCGTTTGCACGCGCCAGATCCGACTCACGCCGACTTACGACCGCCTGCCAAGTGCGACTTTCAAGCAAAGCCGCCGCGACGTGTTCTTCACGCCCGAGGCGATCGTCGGTGTCGGTGGCGTCGCTCTTCTTCTCGCAGGGCTCTTCACGTGGATGATGGACCTCGCGCTCTGGCTGCAGCCTGCGGTCTCCAATGACGCGCGCTTCACGCACCACGAGTCGCTCGAGCGCACGCGCGTGTCGACGGCGTCGTCCCCACGCGCGTCGAGCGCCAATAACCTCACGCCGACGTATCTCCAGGCGAGCTTCGTGGTGTTCCCGTCCACGCCTCCCGACCTGCCCAGCGCAGACCAGCGAGAGAGCACCGACAGCTTCGCCAACGGCTTCCTGGAGCGACATGTGACCATCATCTCCGCGGCCGGTGACGTAGACGAGTACCGCCTCGATCCCTTCGAGACGCACCCCGGGTCGCTGCGACTCACGCAGCCCGTCGTCTCCAAAAGGCCACGCTCGCTTACGCAACGCCACCGCACGATTGCCGGGTGCGCCGCGGCGCTGGCCGTGTTCGTGCTCGTCCAGAGCGTCGTGCTCGCGATCGCCAAGTCCGCGAGCCCCGTAGTCGCGAGCGTCGCGCTGAACGCGACGCTCAACGAGATCATGCGTGTGCTCGTTGGCGTCGAGTTTCTGCCGAAAGTGGCCACGCGATGATCAGCTCCGCCGACCAAAAGACGCATCAAGGGAACCGAGGCAATTGGGAGCAACTTGAACTTGAAGACGCGCAGCTGCCGCCATTGCCACCACTTTCGTCGCAAAGGAACGACGCACGGGCGCGTGATTAGAACACACGGGAGCCGGGTAAAGACACGAAGCGAATGTCCACGAGATCGTCTCGGCAACCGCCACGACCAGAGGCACCTTCAAGTGGCGCCAATCGCCGCACATGGGAGCCGCAAGATGAGAAACCAAATGGCCCCCACGCGGCGCTTCTCCCACTACTACTACAACCGAATAGAAAGGTCGACTTGCTTGTGGTCACATTGAGTTCAGACCCGGAAGCGCGAGAGACACTTGACAGTTGGCGGAGGGCGGCTGCACCGCCATCCGACCGCCGTGTCTGTGCCTCGTATTATAGCACGAGCTTACCATCGACTTGACTTCTGTTTGTGTCCAACGTGTTGTAGCCATGTGCCGGCTCACGCGCATTCATGGGAGACTTTGCCCACGTCGCTGTGAGCGCTTGGCGCACAGTTCAGTACCGTACAGTAGGTGGGCGGTGCAGCTGGTGACTTGACGCCAGAGAGATCGTGGTGTTGCCCAATCAGCCATCACACAGCTCCAGAGCGGTGGATACGTGGGCCAGCTTCCGCGCCAGACTCATCGACTCCGGGGCTTGGAGCTTGTGGACTGGCCCAGGTGTCCCACGTTCGGACCCCCGGGATCCCCATCCACCAGAATGTCATTTTCCATTTTGGAACACTCCCCTCCCCTCCTCGCGTCTCCTTCCTCTCCTCGCCCCAACATACAACATGGCGCGCTCGCTCCCACTCTCGCTCGCCATCGCCGCCGCCGCGCTGCTTTGTGCCGTCGGCGACGCCAAGCCCGAGTTCCCGAACCG
>JAADXJ010001038.1:0-11555 GCA_023337735.1 Pythium biforme
TACCCCCGAGTGGCTCTGCGTGGCGGATAGCGGCGTTGTTGTTGGGAAGTGCGTTCTTTTTGAACCCGCTATACCACAACACCAACACGAGCGCGATCAGGCGATGAATGCACACCCTCCGGGTACAGCTTCTTCTCTCGTGACGCACGTCAGCATTGCGCGAGTGCTGATGTATTGAAGCGTTGGTATACGAAATAGCACCTGCATCTTCTACATCATCATTTCCATGACATGCACCTGCTTCTCCATTCCGATGACGACGATTGTAGCCCCACTGGTGAGCAAGACGTGATGATCTTTGTGCCTCTGTTTCTTCCACCCGTGAGTGCTGCCTCGAGGCGTGGTCTGGAAGCTCATCGACGGGACGCGTGTGACGGCTACTCGTTCTCCACTGTCGGTTGTATTCGCGCTGACGTGCAAGGCGACGTTCACGTTGTTCAAAACTTTCTTCAGTCGATCGCCGAGGACTGTATTCTCGCTGCTGCGCGAGCCTTTGCTCGCGTTGAGCAGGTGTCTCACTCCCCTCCGACTGATCGCCAGCCCGTCGACGGCCGTTGTACAGTCGCTGCCGGGCAAGTCGTCGCTCGCGTTGAGCTGTCGTCTCATTACGACCGCGGCGTTGGCCGTCACATGTGCTCCGCATTGTGTCGTGTCCAAATCACGAGTGAGGCGGTTTTTGTGGAAACCCGAACAACCATCTCGCAACGGCAATAAGCACATCGCCGAGAGCACAACCTTGTTTGCACATCTGGAGTATACCCCCATCATCAAAGAATCTCGCTAACATGCGAAAATCGAAGCCTAGATTACCCCATTACCAGGATATCATGCACATAACGCACAACTTACTCTGAGCTGGCTACGTCTTTTTTTACGCCGACTTCTTCTTCGTCGTCGACTTCTTCTTCGACGCCGACATCTTGTTCGGCGTCAACTTCTTCTTGCGCAGTTTCCCGATGCGCTGCTTCTTGACGAACTTGACACATCGACGCACCCACATGATGTCATTAAACGGTTTGCTGGCGTCAAAGTAAGAGCGCTCCCCGTTGTCGTAGACCATCATGGTCTCATCCTCCGCGAGACTAATCACGATGCAATGCGCGATCTGACGACGGTCCATCGTCTGAACCATGAACACGTTGGACGACCTTCCGACTGGAGGTTGCTGGCCTTCCATGCAGAGACTGAAGGCCTCAACGTTTGAGCCGGTGTGGTTGAACTCAGTCTTGAAGATGTTGTGATCCCACACAGTCTTGTCGATGTTGAAGCCAGCAAAGCGATACGCGTCAATCAGCTGAGAGACGTGCTTATGTTGGACACCACCAGCAAAATCCCAGGCCTTCTCCTCTAGCATCTTCGCCACATCGGTGACGTCAAAGCCACCGAGCCCAAGCAGCCGTGATGCCGCTTCCACCGCGAAGAACAAGCACTTCATCTCTTCGTCAGCATCAACCCGAATGACACGCGCATTGTGCTTGATAAAGGCTGAGTACGTGATGTCTTCAGACTGCTTTGCAGCAATCCAAAGGTCGACGACCTCCATCCAGTCGGCATGGCCACCCAGATTCTTGACTGGATCCCACGTGTACTCGACTTTGGCGCCACCAGTCGGCGGGACTCACTGGACCTTGTAATAGACCCGACCATCAACTTCATTCTTGTCGACAAGGCGATCCAGAAGCGCTTCGGTGTAGGTGTCTTCGTCTTCAGCTTGGTTGCCTTCGTCGCTACCTCTCGCGGCTTCTATTTGACGCCGTGCTGTTCTCCAGCGACGACGAAAGTCAGACACGGCCTGGAAATGTTGAGCAGTATCCTTGATCCTCTCAGCCGCTGCTGCGGCGGCTGCCCGGATCACACGTCGATTGGCCATTGCAACGTCATGCTCGGACTCGATGGGTTCCCTAACGTTGACGGATCCGCCTCGTTCGCCGCCTTGTCGCCCTCAGACTCTGATCCACTGTCGTCATCGACTCGATTTGCTGTGGCAACGCCTCCTCGTCGCAAGCGTCGGCGAGGGGGTGTGATCACATCCGCACCGGAATCACTGTCATCTTCTCGGGGTCGCTTGTCACCAATCGGAGTTCCGTCTTCGCCGACTTCGACCACACCGTCACTGCCGTCATCATCATCTTGACCGGTACCTCGTGAACGTCAGACTCGCTCTTCGCCTCTTCCACCTCTCTCTGCAAGCGGTTGACGATGCCACGATCTTTATGGCCCTCGTCAACACCGGCGCCATCATCTGGATGGCGAGTATTAACGTATGCAGTGTGTGAAGAATATCATTTTATTTTCTCATGTCCAGTTAACCAATGGAGGCTTGTTTGAACCCATGATAAAGAATTTTTCAGGTTGCCACGATTTGTGGTGACCGCAGAAAATAGTTTCTCACTGGTTGTTTGCCGGGGTGCGTATGCTTCATGCATTTTTCCTGTCATAGCACGCAGCCCGTTTCCTACAGGTATCCTAACCCAAGACCAACTTCAACAAGAATATCTGATTTGGACCATCCCAAAAAGTGGTCAATACTGATCAGCTACCGCATGGAATCGCTTGTACGTGACATCGCATATAACAGACAGCTGGTTTTCGACCAATCAAAACATCTGAAATGGTGTACCACTGAAAATCGCTTATACCAGACACGTTTGAAAAATACCGTGCCATAGCGGGCCACCAACCACTCCCTCCATTCTCGCCATGGTCGCCCAAGCGCTGAGGCGGAAAGGGCCAAGCCGCGAGTCGTTCTCGCCGACGGATAAGTGCGCGGTCCTCGACGTGTGGGACAAGACGGGCAGCATCAATGTCACGATCAAGCAGTGCTATCCTAATCTACCGGCGGAAAGCTACGAGGCCCGTCGCAAACTGATCTATTCTTGGCGGAAAGATGCTGGAACCATCTGGGCGCTCGCGGCGAAGCCCGCCAAGGGGCGCCTAAAAACAACAGCGCCCAACGGGCGTCGCGACGGTGCTCACGAAAGAGGAGGAGCTCAAGCTAGTCGAGTGGGTGAATCGGCTCCGTGGAGAAGGCGTGCCCGTGTCCACAACAACGCTCGTTCGAAAAGCTTTGAAGTTGGCCGCTAGCCTTGGTAGGATTGTGTTTGTTGCGTTCCAGCCATGCCAACGGCGCTTCCGAAAGCGCCATCGCTATGCGATGCGTGCCAAAACACGCCAAGGACAGATCAGCCCCCAAGATGCCCTCACTCGTGCAGTGGCTTTCGGCGCCAAGGTCCAAGCCTAGATGGAGGAGCTCGGTGTTATCATTGTCTACAATGCAGACCAGACAGGTGCGATATCGATTTTTGTAATTCTCAATGATATTTGTGCTGACATTTTCTAGCTGTTATGCTTGAGTTTGTTCCTAAAAAACAATGGACTATGTGGGCGCCAAAACGGTGTGGGCACGTTGTGGTGTGGTGCTGGGACCAAGACTCGAGTGACCGTCATGCTGCTCGCGGACTCGCTTGGACGGAGCGAAATTCGACGGTGGTGATGAAGCCCACGCCATCCAAATTGCCGCACGTGCAACGGAGAACATCAAGTTGCGGCATAATCCAAAAGAACACGGGTATGAAACTCTACGGGAGCAAGTCAGGGTGGTGGAATGAGCACATTCACAAGCAGTTCCTGAAGGAGCACTTTGCGGACCGAGCCAACCCAGATGAACCCATCCTGCTTTTGCTGGATGAGCTTTCCGGGCACTGGACGAAGCTCGTCCGTGACTACGCGGCCAGTATCAACGTGCACCTGATGAAGGTGCCGGCTGGTCTGACATCAGTGTGTCAGCCTGCGGATGTGGCTTGGATGAAGCCATTCAAAGATCTGATTCGTAGCCGTTGGGTTGACACACTGATGGACCAACTCGATCGCCACGTCCCAGGCACGCAGACGCAATTTAAGTTTTCGATGCCTCAAGTCGAAGACTTGTGCGACTGGATCATCACATCGTGGGACGAGCTCAGCACTCGATCCATTTGTTCTGGATTCGAGCGAACACACATCCTGGAGCGGTGCACGGCCCTCGTGGAGAGACTGCAGCAGCACAACCTCGTCGTCGAGGAAGTCCATAGTGATGAAGAGTTTGATGCCTAACTCAATTCATTTCGTTTCTTAATTTGATAATTGATAATAATTTCTGGAAGCTTTGCCAGACTGGTAAATTACATTTGTCCTCGCTCACATCGGATCTGAGGGTGATTAGGGTTCCTGCACATTGGTGTCATTTATAAGCGATTCCATGCGGTATCTCATACACCACAGGCCCAGGACGTGATCCTGATTGTAGATCCTGTTGTGAGGACCCAGGCTGGAATTAGGGGAGTTGGTGCAGTTGCCAGGTGTATTTCAGTACACTTCTAAAAACGCATACGCATCCTCTGTCAGATCTTGTTGTCTGTGAAATCCACTACGGTGAATCTCCCCCTCAAGCACACGGGTACTCTACGTATCCTCCAACAGTCTATACTTGTACCGCCTATGCACAGGTGTCCCACCAACGGATAGATGATCACAACTGAGAGAGGTCGACAGGTGAATGGGTGTATTTTGAGACTGTGGGGTCAAAATCTCTCCAATCAACGTACAACTTTCACACGGTCTTGAAACGCATGTGGCGATAGTATGCATGCCGTGCCAACTATCGGCCTTGATTTATCGAGTCAAAAGGCATTTTCGAAGATTCGAAGCAGTGTTTCACCCAATGGGGTTCAGCCATTTGAACTGTGAATAACTATTTTTTTCCAAATGATATCAAACACTGATATCATATTTCGATTTGATCGGGGTCTTTCCAGCGTCCCCGTGCTCTGAGATCTAGTACCATCTCTCGAGTATCCGACCGTATGGAAAATGGGAATCAAAAATGGACGCCGTGCGCGAGAATATGATACAGACAAGAAAAACTGTCCCCGGGCTATGCCCATTCAACCAGGAATAGAAGAGATCCCGGTCTTTCGTGCGAACGGTTTACTTTTGCGAATTTCGCCTTCATTCCCGCAACAAAAACCTCGCGCCAGAGCGCTGCGTGGTCGACAAAAATGAAAGCTATCACGCCTACCAAACGCGCGAACACGTCCACGGCGCTGACGCCGCGTGAGATACAAGAGGCTGAACAATGCCGGACGGCCATCGCGTACGTCGAATCCCAACGATCAAAGCGGCTGTCGTTCGAGGATCGACTGCACACCCTTCGCGCGGAGGCGGGGCTACGCCTCAACAAGGCCATGTTCGTCGGATTGACGCAGAAAATGACAGCAATGCTAATGGGCCGATCACCAGGCACAGTGAGTGAAGTATGGAACGATTTCAAGGTCACGGGAGGTCTCAGTGATGCCTCTACAACTTCCGCTATCAGCGATGCGGGCGATGCGCGTCCCCACCAGCCTCATTAACGGTGACGGCGCCTAAAACTGACGCCACAGCTTTTAGGTGACGTGCGCGAATTCGTTCGGGAGCGCGCTG
This sequence comes from Pythium biforme, assembly GCA_023337735.1. Taxonomy (NCBI): domain Eukaryota; phylum Oomycota; class Peronosporomycetes; order Pythiales; family Pythiaceae; genus Pythium; species Pythium biforme. The sequence goes on from JAADXJ010001038.1 coordinate 5,461, forward strand.
CGGATAGGGAACGGACAGTCGCGAAGGACGTTCTCTTCTTCCTCGTTGAGATGGGCCACGCCACGATGGACGAGAGTGACCCCAACGACTTCAAGGTGGCCGTGCGGTGTGTACAACGGATGCTGGCGAAGCACGGATACACACGTGGCAAGCGCAAGGGCGTGTACAGGCTGTCGGCCGTCAAGACGGCTCTTTGAGACGACTACGTGTTGAAAATGGCAGTTGACCCGAGGTTTCTACGCCGCCGGAAGGTCTACATCGACGAAAGCTACATCCACTACAACTACGCTCGCCACCAGGACTCGCTGTACGATCCTACCGACCCCAACGTTACTGTCGCGAGACACAAGGGTAGACGCTACTGCTTCATCGCGGCGATCATTGACTGGGATCCAGATGACGAAGGCAGTGGCGTGCTGGTGCACATCTTTGAGCCCATGGCGTGTGACGAGGAGCTAGACCGTGACCTTGGCGTCCCCTTCCCGACAAACGACGAGGAGATGGCAATCTACTCGAAACCCACAAAAGTCAACTGCTGATGGACACGTCGATCCCCACAAAAGTCAACTGCTGATGGACACGTTCAAGTTCTTTGAGGGTGGGAAGCAAACGAAAGACTACCATGGCATGTTCAACCACGACTACTTCGTCAAGTGGATGCGGAAACTATTGCTCGCGCTTGAGCGGCGTGGAATATCCAACTGCGTGATCGTTATGGACAACGCCAAGTATCACAAGAAGCTGCCTAGCCACGTGCCACGGAAAAAGGACAACCGACCCGTCCTCGTTGAGGCGTGCAAAAACTACGGGTTGTCCTGGAAGGAGTGGGACAAGAAAGATACACTTTGGAACCGAATCCAGGACCATGTGAAGGAGCGCATCCCGCCAGTGATTGTCCAAATGGCTGAAGAAACATCCCACAGCGTGATATTCACCCCTCCTCACTTCTCCGATCTGCAACCGATCGAGTTGATCTGGGCAATCGTGAAGGGAGAAGTTGGGCGGGCTTACTCGAACAAGACGAGCTTTGCGGAGGTGCGGAAACGGCTACTGATCGCTTTTGGCAACCTCACGCCGGAAACAGTGCAACGGTGCATCAAGACCGCAAACCAAGCGCTATACAAGCTGGTGAAGCACGTCAAGGAAGATGACGAGGATTCTCTTGCCAGCGACAGCTCTGATGAAGATGAAGATGAGGAAAATGAGTCCAGTGACTCCGACAACAGTGAGCTGGACTAGTCTCTAAAACTTAATGTATGATTTCATATTTGGTACAAGCTCACACAGTTGTCGATTTGGTCCCCTAAAAAGGGGTCAAGTCTCCTAAATAGGCAAAATGGATCTCCTTTTGTTCCGTTGTTTCCAGTGGGAGTTGAGCTTCGAGAGAGTCTTTTTCAGACTCAGCAAAATTTTACCAATATTTTGACATCGAAAAAAGACGGGGTCAGAAAAAATACTCATGCACCTGTCGACCTCTATGAAGCCACTTGCGCCAGGGTGATGCACAATGTGGATTGCACATCAGAGGGATAGGCTCAATTCTGGATACAGTTGCTACCCTTTATAAGGACGTACGATATATGAGCAAATCCTGTAAATGGACCCCAAAATCTGTTCCCTAAAGACAGCATACAAACACCAAGTATAAATAGTGAACACTACGATATATGAGCACAAGAGTATATGAATACACGTGTGATGTCCCAAAATGCGAAAATCACACATTCGCGGTCCTGTATAACCCAAATATGTCAACTCTATTTCACATATTTCGATTTAGTCACATTGCATTCCCTCCCGATGATCTCAGCTACTCACTATTAGACTCATCTCATAGTTTGGCGTTCATCAGAGCAGTCGTCACCAACCCATCATTTTCAACATGAGAAACACACACGTCTGTACCGGAAGGTTCGGGCCACAAGTCTGACCAGCGACTGTTAACAAAGAGAGACACTTGACGCAGGTGGTCTGCGCCCCAACCATGACGCCATTCGAAGCCTTTACGTCAGCTCTCCGCATCGCCATGGCCTCCCCCGCCATCAGCTCAAGCATACCCGCGTCACGCATGGACGCGCTTAGCGTTGTGCAAATTAATTTCATCAGTGCAGTTGTCGGCACGACGCGTCAACAAAGACCTGAGCACTCATTCACTGCCTGTTTGTGGTCGGGATATTCGTGGTGCTCTCGGCGTTCCTGTTCGGCCTCGTTGAGTTTGTGATGGCGTACGCGCAGGACTGCGACAATCCCACCAACTTCGGGAAATCTGCATTCTGCAAGCATTCACCAAACCGCGTGGTCTTTGTCGTCGTGGGCACGACAGTCGCTGGTCTCGTTAGTGGATTTGTCATCGTGTACTGGTCCCGCCGACAGGGCTTGAATAGCGAGACCAGGAGTGGATGGATTCATCGAGCTTCCCGACAGACCGAGGGAACAAGGCGCTCCGCTGACGGCGCGGAACGTGCTTGCTCGGCGTCTGCGGTATCTCGTTGGCTGCGATTTGAGCTGGGACTACACCACTAACGGCTGGGACATCGATTGGTGGGCCACCGGCCAGTGGGCCAAGCACGACGTCACGATCCTTAATGCCCTCGTCGAGTGCCTTTGCCGACGTTGCCGTCGAATATCGAAAACTACCAAACACAGTGAAGATCGAAATGTACTACCTCGTCGCCTTCCTTGTCTTTAGGTATGGGGCCTTTGAGCCCCGCGTCATCGCCCCGCGTCATCAGTCATCTGACTGGTCGATTCGGATGACGTGGGGTTGTGAGCCGCCTATTGAACTTCGTTCTTCATCAAGAACCGCGTAACCTCGCGCCGGTGGCATTTCTCTCTAGATCACGAAGCAAAACAAATCCAACCATGGAAGTCGCCTCGCCCGCCACTATCGATGGAGATGACAGCGTCCACGCGCTGCTCAAGCCGTTGTCGCAGCACCCGCAGGAGCAGCGCCGCCGGCGCTGGGTGCAGGCGATCGTCTTGCTGCTGTGTAGCACGCTCGCGTTCGGCTCCAACTACTGTTTCCACAACCCAGCGGCGCTCAAGAACCAGCTGCAGCAGCACTTTTGCAACGTTGTCGACAAGAGCGAGTACGAAATGCTCTTTGTACGTATGCAGTGGTACCAGGATTCGACTGGAAAGCGGGCGTCGTGCGTTGCTGACGGTGGCTTTGTTTATGTGTACTTGCAGAACATGCTGTACTCGCTGTACTCGACGCCCAACATCGTGCTGCCGTTTGTGGGTGGGTTCCTGGTCGACCGCATCGGCGCGCAGCAGATGCTGCTGCTGCTCACGAGCTTCGTGCTGGTCGGGCAGTCGATCATGGCGTTCGGTAGTACCGTGTCGAGCTTCCACTTGATGCTGGTTCGGATCTATTTCGTGACGTAGTCGGGTTTCCCACAGGGACAAAGTGCACTAACCACTTCTGTTGATGCGGCTAGATCGGACGTATCGTGTTCGGCTTTGGCGGCGAGAGCCTCGGTGTCGCGCGAACGACGTTCATCTCGACGTGGTTCAAGAAGCGAGACCTTGGTACGTGTCCGGCAGGTTGTTCTCACAGCCGACCGCGTTCTCACTGCCGCCTTTGTCCTCTTGTGCGCAGCATTCGCCCTCGGCGTCAGCAACAGCTTCTCTGGGCTCGGCGGCATCCTCAACAGCGTGCTGAGCCCATACTTTGCCGACAAGTTTGGCGTCTCGTTCTCGCTCTGGTTCGGCGCCATCACGTGCGCGGCGTCGATGATGGCGACCGTGGTGCTGATCCCGATCGACCGCGCCGTGCAGGCCGCGTCGCCTCATTTTCTCCCCAATGGCCAGCCACGCGTGGAAGTGCGAAGCAGCTCGATCAAGATCAGTGACGTTAAACACTTTGGGTGCGACCTCCCTATGCAACCGTGTTGTTGTATCCGTCGTGCTAACTGCGTTGTTGATAGCTCGGTGTTTTGGCTGATCCTGGTTGCCAGTATCTCGGTATGGGGATCCCTGATCCCGTTCCAGACGGTCGCGGGGAGTCTACTCATGGAGCGAGACTACTTTCGGCGGCCGCCACCGGAGTGCCAACGATGCGGCGAAGGCAGTTACGCGAGCTACACGGACTGCCACGAGATCGTACCCGCGTGCCCTCCGTTTCCGCCAAACGCCTGGCCTCTCCCAAAGATGTCAGCCTCGTGCGAGATCAAGCGCGCCATGGATCAGCTGAACTGCAAGACCGACCCGCCTTACATCGCCGACAGCGAGATCAACTGTGATAACCCGGTCTGGAAGACGGGTCCATTGACGCAGATGTACTGCGCTCAGAAAATCATCGCCGAGGAAGAAGCCTCGACCGTCATGAGCTTACCGTCGATGATTACGCTCGTCGCATCGCCCGTCTTCGGGTACGTCGCCGGACAAACCACAAATCGCGGCTGGATCACACTGTTGGCCACGGGCTGTATCGTCATCTCTCAATTCTTCATCGCGACGACCCGAGTGTCGATCTGGCCGCTTCTCTTTATCCAAGGAGCGGCGTCGTGTCTCTTCTTTTCGTCAGCGTGGCCGTCTATCCCATGTACGTGCGCCATCGTGAGTTGACAAGAGCCAAGTTCGACCGGAATCTCACGCAATTGTTCGTAGATGTCGTTGAAGAACACCACGTGGGTACGGCGTACGGGGCTATCATCGCCATGGGGGTGCGTTTGTCACAACACATCTTTTCTTCCTGGGCTGCGTCTCTAACGTTCATTGCCATGCATCTTCAGAACTTGATGCTCGCCGTGCTCCCGATGGTCGTCGCAGGCGTGTACAGGATACACGAGAAGTATCTCCCTACGGTGCAGTTGCTGCTCACGGGTGTCGGTTGCGTCGCGTTCGTGGCGTGTGGTATGCTTTGCGTACTTGAAAGCAAGCACGGTCGACTGCTGAACCCCCAGACGCCTCATATCCAGCACGCGCGGCGTTTGTCACAAACCGGATCCCTGTGGGGAAGCAGCCCGGCCGTGAGTCCGACGAACAGCGAGTATGATCGACTCCTGCGCCGTCCAGACCTCCACGCCGACTACGCAACTAACCCGCGGGCTCACTCGGAATAGCGACATCCCTGGATCGAAGGAAGTCAGCTCATTTGGGGCGCGATGGATATCTACAATATATGACGATTTTTGCTTTACTTCCACTCGGGCTTCTGGTACGCCTTTGATGTAGCTTCCTGCTGCCTCTTCAGCGCCTTCGTGAGCACAACGCTCCGTGCAATCCGCTGCACGTACGCGGGCGCTTCAATCGTGCGCGGTTTGAATGTGCACTCGGAAAATTCCTCCATTTCTTTCTCCTGGATGGCTCTGCGCTGCTTCATCATGTGGGCCTGGCTCTGCTGTTGGATGCGCTGCAAGTACGTATCAGGACTGGTGAGGATCTTCAGTCGGCCTTCGACACGTTGGGATGCGCGGCTCAGCTCCGGTCGGAAGGTCAGTGACGCCATTTCTTCCTGCTCCATCTTGAGCTTCATGAGACGTTGGGTCGTCTCGCGGCGGAGCAGGTCGCCTCGACTGAGCTCCGTGACACTTCGCGCGTTTCGTTTGGCACTGTTCGGGTTGATCGTCGGCTTGAACGTGCAGTGCGGGTCCTGCATAATGCACAACAGGTGAGACCACTTGTGTCATGACAAGAAGGGAGTAAACGGTGAACACCAAGTACTTACGGAGACGCGCACAGTCGTGTTCTTGACCGTGTCCTGCTCCTTGCGGATCGCATATTGTGAGATCCGCTCGAGAAAGTCGCCTTTTCGGCCATTTTCCATCATCATCACCGACTTCTTGTTAATGGAGGGCCGATGCGCTTGCACAAGTTGCTGCTGGGTGACTTGAAGCTTCTTCTTTCTCGACTGCTCGTGGAACTTCTGCCGCTCCAAAAAGTCTTCAAACTGCCTTGCTCGCTCGGCCTTTTCTGCGTCCGTGACGATGCCGCCAGCAGACCGGGGGCGTTGCGTCGAGCGTAGTTGGTGACCCGGTGCCGCGGAGCCGCGTCGACGGCGGCTTCGAACGTAGATATCGTCCTGGGTGCGCATCCGTGGAGAGTCCATGAACTCCACGTCGTCAATGTACTCGTTGTTGTCGTCGCCCCCA
>JAADXJ010001039.1:0-11553 GCA_023337735.1 Pythium biforme
CGGACGACAGCCTGTCCAGGCCCCATCAATCTGTTGATAACACCGCATCGTATCCACTGTGTTTTTCTTCCTGGTGGCTGCTGTGTATTGTAATTAATATCCATGCGTTCAGTTACGACCATCACTCGTGATGTGATCGACTGAGTTGAGGTAACTTCAAAAGTTCGATCAATACTGTACGACGTAGTAACACAGAAGGAGCGCGTGGTTGGGTTCGAATGTTGTTGTGTTTGGTTCTCGTGCTGCGACACCCTCGATTGTTTCTCGGCAAGTCTCTGAATTGGACGCAGGCACAGGTTTCTGTGCTCTTTCATTCTCCGTTTTGCCAGCGACGGCCCACCACGACGTTCGACGCCCCCCCGATCCTCATGAACCGATTCAGCACCAGTACGCCCTTCGCCGACAGCACGCCGCTCGCCAGCATGCAGGAGGCCGCGACGTCCGTGCAAGAGACCGCGCGCCGCACGCGCCACAACTTCCAGCGCGCCCACGGGCGAGTGCTGCGCGTGCAGACGGTCGCGGCCGAGGACCAGCCGCGGTTCCTGCTGTCCGTGCTGCTGCCGCCGCTCGGCGTGTTCCTCGAGCGGGGCTTCGCGCCCGAGGTCGTGCTGAACGTGCTGCTCACACTGCTCGGGTATGGACGCTGTCTCGTCCCCATGCCATGGCGAATGTCCACAACTCACACGTGTCTCTGGCTCTCTCTGTCTGTTTTCTGTAGCTTCATCCCGGGCGTGCTGCACGTGCTGTATATCCTCACCAGCGACTAAACCCCCGATTCCTGAATGAAAATGCACGACCCTTTGTTTATTACGTGATTCGTTGGGCCTCGTTGTCGTCTTGGGACGTGGCGATGGGCGAACTTGACCTTCATATCGCACCGACACAGTGTGTGTGTGTGTTCTTCTTCAACACAACCGTCGGATCCTCCTCAGCACAGAATCCTCTTTCTGTGCTTTCGCTTGACCGGTGGCCTCCCTCCTATTTGCTGTGTCATTCTCTCACTTTCGCGACTCGTGCGCAACGATGTTCTCGACCAACACGCAAGACACGACCGCTCGTACGGGCACGACCGATGTGGATCGCCGGAACACCAATACCGGCGTCACCACGGCGCCACCATCAACTCACGAGCAGCAGCCACAGCAGTCGAATTCCAACCAACAGCAGGGCTCTTCTACGCTGAGCACCACTATGGGTTTGGGCTCGTCCTCCCAGCCCCCTGAACGACAGCAGCAGCAGCCGACGCGCTCCACGGGCACCACGGAGCCGTACCAACGGGACGAGACGACCTGGTGGGAGGAGGCCCATTCCCCGGCGCACGCGGGGCGTGCGGAGCAAGGCTACGGCCCTGGCCCCAGCGGAGGGCGAGCCGGAGAAGGAGGAGGAGGAGGTGGTGGAGGCGGAGGAGGTATGACTGGTGGCCACCAGCAGCCGCACGACCAGCAGCAGTACGGCCAGTACGGCGGCCGCACGCGCGATGACAAGCGCGCGCACGAGACCCAGGGCGTCGTGAACTGGAACAAGGTCGCCAAGATCATCTGCGCGATCTTGTTGCCGCCGCTCGGTGTGTTTTTGGAGACGGGCTGCGACAAGAACTTTGTGATCAACCTGCTGCTGACGATCCTCGGGTATGAATTCATTTTGTGGGAGTTCTGGTGTCAGTGGCCTCTCTTTGCTGACGGGCTTCTTGTTACTGCGTGCATGCCAGGTACATTCCAGGCATCATTCACGCGATCTACGTGATCTTCATGGACTGAAAGACCACACGATCCAAGTGTGGGCGCTTGTCGCCGTTTTGACATTTTCTCGTTCTTTCTCATGCCGTCGTTCCCACCAACACACGACTCTTTTTTTCGTCTTTCCTCTTGTCTCTATCCCGTTGGCCCCCCTATGTCCGAGACGCTTTTGCTAGAAGCCACACATGCAGCGCGAGAGCTTCTCGTGAACTTCCTGTAAAATCACCGCCGCACGGGCCTCGACGGCGTCCCACATGTCGAGCACTGTCGTCTCGCCGGTCGTCGCCGCGACGGCCACGACGATCGACGCATCCTCATCGAACGCACTGCCGTGGTGATGGCGATGGTCATGACCTTCGTCCTTGTTCTCGGCCTGTGGCTTGCGGACCACGGCGGGCAGCAGCAGCGCGCCACCACCGCGGGCGTTTACTTCGTGGATGAGCCGGCGCACCATGTCGTTCTTGTCGACGTGGTGGAAGTGCTTCATGATGGCCTCGTCGGCCTTGGCCGCCATTGGGATCTGCAAGCGAAACTGCACAGCGTGCGGTAGCTCGCGCACAATCTCGAACCGCGCGTCGTTCCTCAACTTGGCCAGCGCAGCGTTCGGTGGCGCTCCAGTGTCCGCAAGCGGTTGGGTCGTGAACGCGGTCTCGAGGTCTCGCCTCACGTGCGGCTCGTCAAAGTCCGTGCCGATGACGACAAACTGGGTCTTGGGCGCCGTGAGCCAGCGGCCCGTGTTTTCGATCTCGAGCCGCTTCTTGCCGCTGAGCTGCACGACGTAGCGGTGCGTCGGGTCGTCGGCGACGTGGACCACGCCTTTGGCACGGAGCACGCCCGCTGGGAGCATTGTGCGTACATAGTGATGGAGCTGGCCCAGCGAAACGGGCGACACGGTCTGCTCGTACGCGACCGACTGGAAGGCGCCGCCGTCGGACCCGTGCGCGCGCTCACAAAAGGGCCCTTCGAGGTCGCCGCGTCGCAGCCGGCGCTGCGTCGTGTCGTCGCCGCAGACCCAGTGGGCCGTGACTTTTTCGTGGCTCACGGCGTCGTGGATGCCCTCGGGCGGCGCAATGTCGAGCACGTTGGGCAGGTACACCTGCCCGTGCTGGGTCTCGTACACGCGCGCCAATGGCGCGTACTGCTTGATCACTTCCCGCGCACGCTGCTTACTCTCGTCGTCCAGCAAGTCGACCTTGTTGAGCACAACGACGTCGGCGCACTCGAGCTGGTAGATCGCCACGTCGTTGGGGGCGCGTCCGTCGTGCGCGTCACAGGCGACCGCGTCGCCGTCCACGACCACGACGACCGAGTCGAGCCGCGCGCGCGTCATCTTGCCGAATTTCTCCTGCACGGCCGCGATGAGCTGCGTCGGGTCGGTCGTGCCGCTGGTCTCAATGGCCAGATAGTCAAACGGCTCTTCGCTTTGCTGGAGCACGTTCCAGATGACGTCCTTGAAGGCATCGACCGAGCGGCTCGTGACGCCAAAGACCTGGGCCTGGTGGTCGTACTGCTTCTTGTAGTGGGCCGGCGCGACGGGCGCGGCCGAGGCCGCGTTCAGCGCCGCGTCCTCGGCGAGCTGGAGCGCGTAGAGCGTCTTGTCGCTCACGAGCAGCTCGTCGACGTTGATCGATGCGAGGTCGCTCACGGCACAGGCGATGCGCAGGTTCAGGCGGTTGGCCAGCAAGTGGTGGAGCAGCGAGGTCTTGCCGGCGCCCAAAAAGCCGCTGACGATGGTCACGGGCAGCTTGCGCTGCTTGGCGTTGAGCGCCAGAAGGCGCTGCTCGTAGCCCAGGCAGATGTTCACGCGCGCGGCCGCGAGCGCGAGCTCCTCCGGCGTCTGCGTGGCGTCCATGGGCGCGGCTCGGGATCACACCAACACAGGAGGCCAAACGACGAATGACCAACATTCCCAGTAGCTGCACACAGTCAGTTCCATGATTAGCTTTCATCCGGGCTATGGGGACTAAGCTAACCAAAGCAGAAGTGGCCCATGCGTCACAGCGTACTATACTAATCGCAACGGTGCCGAGCGACTCGTGTGGAAATCGGCGCAGCTCACGTTGGGCCGCTTGCCGCCTGGATACCTGGATACCGACGACTCGCACAAGAAGGAACGACACGTGGCGGACGAGTCCTCTTCTTCAAATGGGTGAGCTGCTGCTACTGACAATCGCGGCGCCGGCGGCGCTGCTGCTTTGGTCGCACGTGTGGCCGGCGACGGCGCTGTGGGTCACGCAGTGCGCGCTCGGTGCGTGGGCCGTGCTCGCCGCGGTGGACGCCGCCATCGCGCTCCAGCGCGCGCGTGTCGATCGCATAAACTCCACCACAAACAACATCCCTAGACTGGCGCTCGTGACGGGCGCGAGTGCCGGGCTTGGCAAGGAAATCGCGACGCTGCTCGCGCAACAAGGCCACGCGCTAGTGCTCGTCGCGCGGCGCGAGCCACTGCTCCAGCAGCTCCAGTATGAGCTCCAGCAGCTCATGAGCCAGAACGTGTCGTACGTCGTCGCAGATCTCGGGACTCCACAAGGCGTCGACAGTGTGATCGAGTACGTGGCGAGCCAGCAGCTCGAGGTCGACGTGCTGGTCAACAACGCCGGCGCGTCGGTGCGCGGCGCACTCACGTCGCTCTCGATGGCCCACGTCGAGAGTATCCTGCAGCTCAACGTTGCGGCGGCGACCAAGCTCACGCGCGCGCTCGTACCGGGCATGGTAGCGCGACGCCGCGGCGGACGCGTGCTCGTGGTCTCTTCGATGGCCGGCGAGATGGCCAACCCGCTCGCCGCGATCTATGGCGCAAGCAAGGCGTACCTGACCAGGTTCGCGATGGCCACCAACTACGAGCTGCACGGCACAGGCGTGCAGGTCACGGCGTTCCTTCCGGGTCCATTGCATACAGAGTTCGGCGCGCACGCGCAGTGCCAAGGCGCGATCTACATGAACATGCCCGGGCGTGCGACGGTGCGCGAGTGCGCACAGGCCGCGATCGCCGCAATGGACGACACTACGAGAAGCTTTGCGTACGACAAGTGGATGACGTGGTTCATGACCACGATCATGGCGCACGTGCTGCCGCGGAACCTCAGCGCGACGCTCGCGGGGCTGAGCATGGAAGACCCAAAGGTGCTGCTCCAGAGAGCGCTAGCGCAAGGCGAGAAGAAGAAAAGCAAAGACCAGTGAACGGCTAGAACGCCTCTGCCTCGGCAGTGTGTGCGTCGAGCGAAGAACGGAGTCAAGGAGACGAAGTAGCAGAGAAAGAGATACAGTATGAGAGGCATCAAACGACCTGGGCTTAGGATGGCTACAGACTGCGGACTATACTGTACTGATATTCGATAAATACTTGTAGCCATCCATACCGGTAGGGTTCATAGCATACCGGTACGCTCGTCGTGTCCCAGGTGTGGCCGTTTCCAAGTCGCGACCGCGTGACCATGAGCGGGCGTCACGTCTTCGTTCCGACCGGACCACGGGCGTCACGTTAGACTTCGCGTTCCTTTAGACTCACACACCCCAAGAAGACGGCAGGAGACGCCACTGGAGACTGAAGCAGACAACAAACACTGGATCATGGCGAAGAAGCGCGGATCGGCATCGCGTGCGGCCCGGAAGAAGGACCCGGCGGAAAATGACTCGGAGCAAGCCGAGATTCGCGATGAAATGGCGGCGTCGCCGTCTAAAACTGCGCATACTAACCATACGCCGCCGTTAGACAGCCCCGCGTCCAAGAAGACGTCTAACCTTCAAGCAACTGCATCGGCGACGAGCTCACATGTTCCAATGGCTCAGGAAGATACCAACAACGGCAACGGCGACAATGACGACCAGGAGGATCTCGCCGGCCACCCGGTTGCAGTTGAAGATGGTGCGATGCAGCTGGAGGACGATGCACTTCTGCTGCCGCCGGCGCTGCTCATGCGCACCCACGCGATTGATTCAACGGCCTCATCGAGCTCGTCGGTAACTGGCGCGCTGCCGCGCACACGCAGTTTGGTCCTCAACGACAACGCCACGGTGCTCCAGGCCATGCCGACTAGCCGCGCCGAGGTCGTCGAGGTTGTCGCCGAGCAGAGCTGGCTCATCACGAAGCTCACGGTGCAGCTGTTGTGGGCGCTGCGCGCATCGCAGAAGTGGATCCTCATGGCGCTGCGGCTCGTGAGCTTCGTGGTGCTCTTGCTGCCGGCGCTGCTGCGCATGGTCGTGTACTGGGGCTTTGACGCCCATGTCCACAAGAACTTGATCTACGGGCTCAAGGGCCGCAACCTGCTGGATGTGTACACGGTGCCGTCGGACAAGATCGTCAAGCCCACAAAAGACCAGCTCCACAGCAAGCCCCGCAGCCCGTCGGTTCAGTCGATGACAGACACTGCTGCTGCGCCGCGCTCGCGCTCGCCGTCGCAAGACGCGGACCAGTTGAAGCGGCCCGTGGTTGTATTCCTGTCGGGTGGCGCGTGGATCATCGGCTATAAAGCCTGGGGCTCGCTCATGGGCAAGGCCCTTGCAGCATTCGGATTCGTGGTCGTCATGCCCGATTACCGCAATTTCCCGCAGGGGATCTTACCGGAAATGGTGGAAGACGCGACCATGGCGCTCCAGTGGGTATTCGACAATGTCCACCACTTTGGCGGCGATCCCGAGAATGTAACGCTCATTGGTCAGTCTGCTGGCGCACACATCGCGATGTGCACGTTGCTGGAACAGGTTGAAAAGCGGTCGCAGCGATTCGCTGCTGAGCCGAGCGCTTCGTCCATTGGCGTTGCTTCTCCGTCGCAATACTCGTCTTGCAGCGGCTTCTCAGTTTCCTCCATGGCAAGCGACAACGGCGCCGTGCTACCACTGACTGCGACGTGGGAGCTTCGCCAGATCCGCACGTTTATTGGCATCTCGGGCCCGTACAACATCGAAAACTCGATTGAGACGTTCCATCGCCACGGCTTTGACCGCTCGGTCGTGGACCGCATCATGGACCACCGTATCTCGTTCTTTTCACCGGCGCTGCGGCTCTTCCACTACAGCGAACATGCGCGCGCCGTGGACTTGCTTCATGACTTTCCGACGGTGTACTTGTACCACGGCACGGCCGACACGACCGTGAACTGGAAGTCGAGTGAGCAACTTGCGCGCGCGATGGAGACGTGCGGGTTGAGCGTCGAGACCAAATTCTTCGAGAACAAGACCCACACGGACATTATTATCGAGGACCCGATCTCGGGCAGCGACGACTTGCTGCTCGGGCAAGTCATCGAGGTGGTCAAGGCTCGCTCGCCACGCGATGCCAACGGCGTGACGGCCTTCCAGTTCTCCGACAAGTTTACGCCGCCACGCCAGTACTACCCGGCCGTGCTGGTCAAGTTCGCGCGCTTCGTGAATCCATTCTAGAAAACGCAACAGCGTCATCATCACCAGTCAGACGATGCATAGACAGCGGGAGATGTATATGCACGATACATATTTGGGTGCTCAGCGCTCGAGGAGCTCAGGTAATGGATTCATTTTCCATTTCTTCCTCACTCATTCGCGCCGTCGTCGCTGGCGTGGTGGTGGCTGATCTTCGCGTTCACTATAGACGCTTCCGTCGTCGTCAAAGTACCCAAACGCTTCCGCTGCGTTGTCCCGCGGCGTGATGTCTTCGCTGTCTGTGCCGTTGCCATCGTTGTCCGCGTCCGCGATCCGCAGCGGAGGCAATTTGAACTCGCCGGACACTCTTCGTTCGCCCGTGAAGTCGCCAGCAGCCACTGGCGTCCATTTTTCCGTGAGTGCGACGATCGAGACGCCCAGCGCGATGGCCTCGACGCGCCGCATCATCTGCAACAGCGGTACGTACGTTGCGAACGGCTGCTTGACCAGCACAGCGCGCTCGAAGCGCGCGTGCGTGCGGAACGCCGTCCACTTGTCGTGCTTCTTGAGGATCTTGGTGACCGCGCAAAAATTGAGCACGCAAAAGCACTCGAGTGCGTGGAGGTGGGCGTCCACTTGACCGGCGCGGCGCAGCCACTCGTCGCCTGTCGTCCCACTCGATGGGTGCAGCAGCATCATTCGCGTGGCGCTGCGGATGTCCGCTTCGAGCCGCTGCAGGCGCTTGCTACAGGCACGCTGCTCCTCGAGGAAAAAGCAATTGACCTTGTGGATCTCGTCGCGCAGCGCCGCGAAGAACGCGTTCTCGGCACAAGAGGCGCCTGCATAACGCATGGGAGCGACAGCGTGGCAGCACAAACGGTCAGTGTGGTGTTCCCATCTACAGACACGCTGCAACTCGCGCGTGGGGACGACGTACGCAGTGCGGCGTCGGTGCATCGCGAGGCGTCGGTGGCCGTGCGGCGTTGCGGGAAACTCGAAGCGCGCAGCTTGTCGTGGCGCGAGAGCCCGGCGCACTGTTTGAGCAGGCGCTTGAGCTGCTTGTACGCGAGCGCGTGCTGGCGCCAGGCGTCGCCGCGCGGCAGTTGGCACGCGAGCGCCTTGCCGAACTTCATGGGCGGAGGACCGCAAAAGAGGAAATGTAACGGTCGAATCCGATCAGCCAGAATCCCTTCCGTTCCCAAAGTGCAACCGGCCCTCGACCTCACGACACCGGTTGCTGGCGTGGCGGGTCTTTTTTTTTTTCGAAGCGAACAGCGGGCCGCGCGAATTATCATCAAAATCACTGCCGGATAGGAGACAACTCCAGTGGATCGCAGAGGTCGAAGGGGGAAAACCAAAACCAAAACCGAAAAAGAAAAAAGAGGAAACGGCCGGACGATGAGCATAAAGTGTCGTCAAACGTTATCTCTTCATCGAAAAAGCAAACGAGAGGCGTTGCGCGACGCATATCCTGGTCATCGTCTTGGAATCCGTAAAAACAAGCAACCAAGTGAACTGTGGCCTACTGCCGTTTTGTTTTCTTCTTCTATCGGTCTTTCGTCAATGGATACAGACTGTCACAATCACGTACGTAGGCAAGAGTACCACGCACTTCAAGCGGCACCGCACTGCACCTGGACGTCAGTGCAGTGCGGTGCCGTCACCACAGCGTGTACAATGCGGCTGAATCAGCTCGGCGGATTGCAATTCGATTTTTCGATCATGCGTGGCGCAAGCCTTCCACATTAGCGGCCGCGGGTGCGTCCAGACTCACACTGTGTGTGACACAGTGACGTGTCGAGCGAGTACACGTACGTACACACATCACAATTGCGTGCTGGATGTGCTAATATGAGTCAACCTATCGAGGAAAATGGGTGGGTTGTTCGCCACCGAGGGAGAGAGAGAGAGCTGCAGCATTTTGACGTCCATTTCAAGTATGTCGCAAATTGTGAGTCACAATGGCGGTTTGTGCAATGCACATTCATTATCAGAGGTAATTGAACATCGTTTGAGTGGCATGTCACAAAACGTCACCCTTCCATTTTTGTCTCTGCTGGGTTGGGAATCCCAACTTGGATGATGGAGCAAGAAGAACGCAAGTGGCGTGGGCGACGATGGTGTCGGACCAAAGGACACTCCCACCGGGAATGTCTAGGCACTGCTTTCGTGAGCACAAAATCCAGAATAACCTGCCGCATGATCTTTGGATTCGGTCTGAACATACTGTTGACCCCTCACGCGTGGATTTGCGAGTGACAACCCAGATGCACGAGGTCGTTCCTGGCCGGCACAGATGAGTCACTGCGGTGAATGATCTTTTTGATTGCGCTGTCAATTACTACGAAGTACCTACCAATTCCAAAATGCGCAGCATTGCCCCTGGATGGTGGCGGCGAAACGGAGCCTGTATCGAGCTGTCTTTTTCTGATGTTTTCTTGTTTGTTTTTCTTGTTTTCTTCGCTATACCAAATAGGATGGAAAATCTACGCGAGATAAAAAATGTGCGGATGCCATCAGCAGAAAACGAATGCAGCTGGGCAAATGAGTCGGTTCGGGTCGCTGGGTGGGGGAGCACGGAGACCAGTGGGGAAAAACGATCTTCTTGGGTCACAGCGTGACCTGTCGACGGCTTCTTGGCGCGAGCTCGATCTTCGAACAAGCGCAGTTTCGTGGGACGCGCACGACGGCAAGCACTTTGCCGCCTTGGGCCTTCCAAGCGCCGAGTCGTCAAACGCACCCCCTGGGAGGTTGGGGGCTTTAAAGTTTCTCGAGCTTGCCGAACTGGCCGCCACCAGGGTTCCGCCGAGCCAACTCGGCACGGTCCGCCGCCTTGAAGTCAAACGAGCAGCTGTGCTGGTCGGCGTAGCGGTGGTTGTTGCAGAAGACGAAGCCGCAGCGGCACTCAATGGCCGTCAGACCCACCTTCTTCTTGCACTCCCAGCAGCGCTTCTTGTTGGTCTGGACCGGCTTGTCGTCCTGAGCAGCCGCCGCCGCCACCTCGGGTGTCGACGCTGCGACTGCGACGGCTTCTTCCGTAATCGCTTCCTCGACGGCGTTGTTCTTCTCCACCGCCTGGACGGTGGGAGCCGCAGGGGTCTCCATCTTCGTCGAATCGCTCTCTACCTGGCGCTTCGAGAGCTGCTTCTTGTAGCAGACCGAGCACATGCCGCCCGAGACCTGGTTACCGAAGAAGCCGCATCCGGCGAGGCAGAGCTGCGCGCTTTCCTGTTCCTGCTGCATGCTGATCGAAGAGTGCTTGAGTGTGGTGTGTGTGATGAAAGTGTGTTGCTGGCCGCGCGCTTGTCGTGACTTGCTTGACTCTTTCTTTTCCGACGAGGCCCCACCCAGAGAAACGAAAACTGACGCAAAGGGATGCGGGGTTTCTTCGCTGGCTTTCCGGGGTTTCTTTTGTGTGTGTGGGTTTTTGTGAGGCCTCGCCGCCTCTTCCTCGCCGCTGCAGCACAAAACAACCTCGCAGCCTGCTTCCTGTTCTTTTCTCCCCAAACCGCTCCAGTCCGCCCCCTCGCCCCTTGGGACGGCTCTCGTCCACCACAGTCCACCGTGGGAAACGGCGGCGAACAGGCACGAGGGGTAGGGATCAGCGGACCAAATGTCCAGCACCCCCCCACTATGAAAGCAGAAACCAGTTTTTTCAGACCAGGTCGCATACTCTCGGGTTTCTATGCCCACTGGGACCCTCCGAGGGGACGCCAGCCCTAATCCTCCATCATTCTCGCCATTTGAATTGATTATCAGAGTTTCATACGATGCTGCAACCCACGGTAATAGTTCGAGAAGGTTCTGGAAGGGGTTGTCGACGTTATCGCATTCAGGATCTGTATTCGCTCTGGCAGGATCTGCGAAAGTGCGGCGAAACAACCGCATTTCACAACTGCAACACAACCGAAACTTCTCCCAACAGGCCACAAGAACGTGGCTTCCAGTCGAGAGTGAAGGTCGTTCTGGAGTTTTGCAATAAACAGTTACAAACCAACACGCTCTGAGTTGCAGATACTGGTTGATAACCTGGATCGCTCCACCCATCCATGTGCGCTCCCGTGTGGAACACACCTCCAGTCTCGTGGGACACACTCTTCGTTTCGGCCCACGAAAGTCCGCAACCTGTGAAGACCAGCCAGCCTTTTGCTGTGGGGAACTACAAGGGAACGATACAGTGTCGCTGGTCATCTGCGCCCCGTTTCCACCGGTTTCCATGGGTACGTTGCACACAGCGCTCTGAGCTGGCGGCTTGGCCTCACCGTTTCCGTCTAGGATGGTTGCGACCTCCGATTGGCAGATGATGCGCGAGTCCATCTGGACCAAGACCTGCGACTCTCAGGCTGTGAGTCCAAACCCGTGGGATTGTCCTACAATAGGGCAGATTGGCCCGTCCCTCCCCCAGATTCCACTGTCGATGCCTCAGTTCAGCTGCTGTGGGTGTGTGCAGTCGTCCCATCGAACCGAGTCATGTCCCCAA
>JAADXJ010001040.1:0-11525 GCA_023337735.1 Pythium biforme
CATCTGCCTTACCCGTCTCCGACTGCACGGACGTGGTGCTGTTGTTCTTGTTGCCGTTCCCGCGTCTACCACGCACAGGAGGCACACCATCCGAACCTTCGAGTGCCACGCAGTTCATGATGACTTGCCACGGCGTCTGGTGGATCGCAAGCCATACGCCCTGCAGCACCTTGGCGCCTGCGCACTGGGCCTTGTCGTAAGGAATGATCCCGCGCGAGCCTGGGAATGCCCGGTCACAGTTGTCGGCCTGCGCGACGCGCACGTCGTCGCACCACATCTCGCAGGGCCCAACGTGGGAGAACGACATCCACTCGATCTCTTTGTCTGGGAGCCGCTGTTTCGGTCCGTCGAGCAGTGTGATGCCAACGGGTCAACGAAGCTGGTGATTGCCATGGCGATAGTGACCGTAGCTCATCGGATTCAACTGAGACCCAATTGAGCAGATGGCCCGTGCAACAATCCAAAGAGATCGCGAACTCCGCTCCTCTGAGATCCCATCAACGGCCACCATTCAGTAAAATCATCATCGATCAACTGCATTTTGGGAGTTTAAAGACGATTGCAAACACGTACTGTAGACGACCATGGTGTTCGGTAACCACACATAACAGACACGCAGAGCACCGGCGCGAGCCTACCATCGGCTCGCTCTTCCGCTGGGGCTGTGCTTCGCTTACCAGCCCGTGCGCACGCTGCCAGAGTTCGGGGCACCGCCGTTGTTGCCCCAGCGGTTACCACCGTTGTTGTTGTTGTTGTTGTTGCCGCCGAAGCCGCCCCATCCGTTGCCACCAGCAGGATTGTTGTTGTTGCCACCTGCCGGCTGGCCGTTGTTGTTGTTGTTGCCAGGACGGCCAGCATTGTTGCCACCCGCGTTGTTGTTGGCGTTGCCGCCAGCGTTATTGTTGGCGTTGCCGCCAGTGTTGTTGTTGGCGTTGCCGCCGGCATTGCCGCCAGTGTTGTTGTTGGCGTTGCCACCGGCGTTGTTGTTGGCGTTGGCACCGGCATTGCCACCAGTGCTACCGCTGCCACCAGCAGCAGCGGCGCCACCGTTGTGGTCGCTGTGGCTGTCGCTATCCGCAGCGGTGTTGCCACCGGCATTACCGCCCGAGTTACCGCCCGCCGGGCGGGTTGTGGCAGCACCCGTGTTACCGCCATTGTTCCCGCCAGTCGGACGCGTCGTGGCAGCGCCCGTGTTGCCACCTGTGTTGCCACCAGCGTTCGTGCTGTTGTTGGCACTGCCGCCAGCGGTGCCACCGGCACCGGCACCAGCACCACCGCCGCCACCCCCGCCACTCAGAGGCGCGCAGCCCGTGTACACTTGCCACTCGGCCGTGTGGAGCGCGATCCAGTAGGACGTAAGTACCTTGGCGCCGGCGCACTTGGCCTTCTGGTAGGGCAGCTTGGCCGGGTTGCCTTTAAAGTTCTTGGAGCAGTAGTCGTCCTGGAACGCGAGCTCATTGTCGCACCACACTTCACACGGACCGGTGTGGGACGACGTGAACTCGTCCCACTCGACCATATCGGGCAACGGCTGCGGTGTGGCGCCGGCCAAGTCCGCGAAGCCACACTCGGCCGAGGCGCCGCCGCTGACCTTCTGGTTTTGGAGGATCAACTCCTTGAGCGACTTGTACTTGCTGTCCTTCATGGCCGCGACGAACGCCGCGGCGTTCGAGTCAGGGTCCGTCGAGAACGACTTGCCCGCCGGTGGCTTGAGCACCGAGTTGCCCTGGATGAGCCCCGACGGGCTGTTGGCGCCGCCGGGGTTCTTGTAGTGCGGCGCCGGCTTGGTAAGCTTGCTGTGGGCGTCCACGGACGAAGCGGCCGCGAGCAGCGCCACGGTGACCGAGACGAAGCGAGACGAGACCATTGTGGTAGGAGACGGATTCGGTGAGAACTGGGAAGGAGATTGGAGAGTGAGAACGTGAGGATGAATTCGTCCTCAATCTCGGAGAGGAGAGGAGGCGAAGGAGTCCAGTGGAGGAGTGGCGTGACGGCGCCATCCAGCAGAAACCAGGGCGCCAAGAGAGCGCCGGAGACTGTCAACGCAGCGGAAAACGTCACATGGAAACCCGTCTCGTTCGGCGACTCAACGAAAAACAAAAACGACGCAGCTCGTCAAGACCATCGAGGACTTTGCACAACGTTGTGGTGCAGTGTGGACGACTGGATTTGGATTGGCGGCGAGAGAAAGATCCGCGAGCCAAGATGGGGACCTCTACACACCCGCCAAGACCCTACTCGGTAGGTTTAACACCTTGCCTTAAAGACACCAGACAGCAGCTGTCAAAGTCTCACAATAACGTGATCACCTTCCAATAGTGACACTGCCGCGCAACGGAGTTGCTGACTCGCAGCCAGCCGGTGGATACCGACAAAGGTGGCGCGAATGGCGATCCGGATGCGAGTCAGCCATCTCGGTCATGGCGCATCAAGGAGATTCTTGATGCAGACGCTTTGGTGCCGTTGGATGTTCAGTCCTGGCATGGCACTCGACTGTCATCACCGTATGCAGCCCCAACTGACAGTGAACATGAAGAAGAAGGCAGAAAGGTTTCATGGGAAGTCTCTTTGCTAGGAACAAAATACGTTGCTGGTGCACGACATAGTCAAAAATAATAGACCATCGAGGTCTCGTGTGAACGGGCGAACAAAAGTTTAGTCGCGGCGGAAGCGCTTGTTGCACACCTTCTTGGTGGCGGCCGGTGCCGGAGCAGGCGTCGAGGCGGGTGTGGCAGGAGCCGGCGCCGGCGCGGGAGCCAGCGTCTTGGCAGGCGTGGCAGGGGCCGACGACGCATCTGAGGCCGGGGTCTCGGGGGCCGGGGCCGGAGCAGGGGAGCGCGAGGCAGCTGGGGCTGGCACGGGAGCAGCACCGCTGCCACCGCCACCGGCGGCTCCGCCCTTGACGACAATGCTCGCGCACGTCGGGTACGTCTGCTTGGCGATGTCCGAGTGCCAGTAAAACTGGAGCGCACAGTCTCCGGCCTTGTCACAGCCCGAGATCGTGGCCGGGATCGTCGCGGTCGTCGATTTGTCGTTGTTGTTGGTTGCAAAGTTCTCGATCTTCTTGATCACGAGCTCGCGCTCGTACATGACCGTGCCGTCGGCGTCGGTCTTGGGCTTGACGATCGCGAGCTCAAGGTAGCCAGGGTGCGGCGCCTGGATCGTGAAATCGACCGTAAACTCGCGGCCAGCCGTGAGCTCGGTCACGGGCGTGTCGGCGTCGGCGACCATGCCGCGGCAGCCGTTCTCAACGTCAAAGCCGGCGCCAAACGGTTGGTTCTGCTTGCGCTCGAGCAGGTTCTCGACGGGCGCGTACTGGAGCTCCTGCTCGCCGGCGCCCTTGAGGCCGACGTACGAGTCGGCGCGGTACTTGGCCGTGATCTGGAACGGCTTGGGGCTCGTCATCTGGCCGTGGCCCTGGACGCTCGTGGCGAGCGCCGCGACGAGTAGCATCACGGCCGAGATCTTGGACGCGGACAACATGATGGTGGAGTAGTTGAGGAGAGGACGAAACGGATTGTGACGGGGGGAATTGCCTGGAGTTGGAGTTGGTAAACGTTGGGCGAGTTGTGAGGGCGCCTGATCTCACCGGATTGTTCTCACAATCGGAGGGCAAGGGAACATTTTGTGCCCCCTCGACCGCATGGCATATTGTGTGTGATGGCTGTTCTATGGCTGACTCTGCCGGAAAAGCAGATGGCTACAAAAGGTCGATTAGGACGCGAAGACAGGAGCTGGCTCGATGTGGAAATGTGTCGTTTGGTTGCAAGTAGTAACCCATGGCATATTATAATAGGCGATGGGACTCCCTTCTTCTTACAGCTACTTGGGAGGGAGGGTCAATGAAAAACGGACGTCTGGTATCTGACTCAGTTTTTATAGACCCGCGGGTCCGGCAACGTTTTAGACGCGCTGGTTCTGGGGGGACCAGACACGGCCTTTCCTTCTCTCCCTTTGTCTGTCGGGTGCCTTCGGGCACCATCGATATATCGATAGATCTGCAGCGAACACAGGGACAAAATCCAGAGAGAGACGACAGGATTTCGCGAATTCGACAGGCTCTACGTGCGGCTCAAGGATGAGCGGCACAGCCACACCCCGAACTTTAGAAGGCCAATCCGCCGGTCGAGGCGCGACGACTGTACCTTGATATACCCAAATAGAAGATCGTTTTCCACCCAAAGCAGTTCGGTGGAACCAGCCGGACTCGGGATGCAGGTCCGTGTCTCTACATGAATCCAGTCCCAGCTGCTTTCCGGCATCGTTCGACCACCGCCCGAAATGGACCAGCCGGTCAGTCGATCTGCAAAGCACTCAAGCCAAGTCCCAACATCAAACCGCAACTTGAGTTGGCGTCCGTTCCGCGCCGCCGGATGTCTGGAGTTACGGTGATAACAGCTGGGCTCCAGCTGGCACTGTCTCGCTGGAACCCATAGCAAAACAATCCAGGGTCGTCCAGCGACCGGCGGGCAGCGCGTCCAGCGTCCAGCATCCGGAGTGGTTCCTGTCCGGCATCCAGAGAGCCCGTTCCCCGCCAGTCCGGCGGTCATCGCATGTCCGAGGCCATTCGGCATTCTTCCCCGTCCTGGTCACACAGCTAAACACGACATAACATGGTGAACACCAAGTTTTTCATCCGCGCGGTCGCGCTCTCGGCGCCGCTTGTCGCGGGTCACGGCTACATGGGCCTGCCCAAGGCCGATTTTCCGAGCGGCGGCGACATCACGGCACCCGTGACCACGATCAGCGCCTCGCAGTTCAAGGCGCCGGCCGGTATGTCGTTCACGACCGACCCGACGTCCAACACCAAGGCGTTCACGGCCTGGATCAAGACCAGCGAGTACAAGTCGCTCAAGGACCTGATCCTCAAGAAGAGCACGGCTGGCGAGTGCGGCAAGAGCAAGGTCGGCGCCGCGCAGGCGCTGCCGGCCGCGGTCGAGTGGACCCATGGCACGAGCGAGGGCTTCACGCCGTCCCACGAAGGCCCGTGCGAAGTGTGGTGCGACGACGAGATGGCGTTCCACGACGACAACTGCGCCAAGAACTTCCCGTCGGCGCCCGCCAAGCTTCCGTACGACAAGTCCATGTGCGAGGGCAAGAAGCAGCTCGCGACGTACTGGCTCGCGCTCCACTCGCCCGACTGGCAGGTGTACATCGGCTGTG
Source organism: Pythium biforme (assembly GCA_023337735.1). Lineage (NCBI taxonomy): Eukaryota > Oomycota > Peronosporomycetes > Pythiales > Pythiaceae > Pythium > Pythium biforme. The sequence continues at coordinate 5,164 of JAADXJ010001040.1, forward strand.
CCGCGATCGAGAGCCGCTCGGGCGGTGGTGGTGGCGGCGGCTCGGGCGGCGCCACCTCGCCGACGCCGACCAAGGCCACGCCGACGGTCAAGCCGTCCACGCCTTCGGCGCCTGCGTCGACGCCCGCGCCGGCCGCTGGTGGCAACGCCGACGACGACTGCGACGAGGACCTCCCGGAGCCGGACTGTGACGACGAGTACCCGGAGCCGGCCGATGACGCTGCCGCTGGTGAGGCCGATGCGGACTGTGACGAGGACCTCCCGGAGCCGGACTGTGATGACGACCTCCCGGAGCCAGAGTGTGATGACGACCTGCCGGAGCCAGACTGCGACGACGACCTGCCGGAGCCCAAGGACTCGGAGTACGGCGGCGAGGCCGACATCCCGAAGTCCAACATTGGCTTTGGCACGATCGATACGAAGGGCGGCGAAAGCGCGCCGGGCAAGGTCTCGCCCAAGCAGTACACTTAGAGTGTGTGGTTTTGAGCTGCTGGGTCCCCAGCGTTTCCCCCCAAGTCTACTTAAATGTTTCGTCGCGTTAGCTATCATAACTAAGCGTCACTTCCCCCCCTCCACCATTTTGTAACCATCGCAACCATCATACTCGACTACACGAATTGCGATGATGTATTTAAAACAGCGTGTGGCTTTCTCGTTTCGCTCCTCTCGTTGCTTTCCGTTCTCCGTCCTCTTCACGCACGTGGCCTCTTACTCGCTACAAAGCGCTTGTTCAATGGACGTGCGCGTGTCCTCAGCTTGAGTCGTCACCTGTAATAACTTATTGAGACTCTCCACGACGCCAACGTCGCCTTGTGTGCGGTGGCGTCGTTGGTGTTCAACTGAGGCGACCATGTTCACCAACGTCAGCGCGTGGTCGAGCCGCACGGCACCGAGAGCCATGAGATCCCCGCCATCTCCGTCTTGAGAGAGCACTTTCGACACGACAGCCACAAACGGCCCCACAGCTCACCACCAGGCGACTCCGTCGCCCACTGGACCAGCGGCTCGATCGCGAGTCTGGCGCGCTCGCTGGTGTGGGTCTTCGCCGGCAAAAGCAACGCGCGGAACACCACCACGAGGCGGCTTGGACTGGTAAGTTCGCGCGGTCGCCATCGCGGCCAACTTGTCGGCGAGTCGCGTCACCGCTGTGGCCGCCGCATCGTTGCTTGCAACGGTCGTAATCAGCGCCATGAACGCGGACACGAGCTCCGCGTGGAACACGACGACGAGGGTCCGCTGTTCACCGTGGACGTGCTCTTGTAGGTGGCCGTCGAGTAAGACGACGACAGTGGAGGCCGCGGACCATGACAATTCTTCCGAGCAGGAGGAAACGCCACGCACCGAGCCAATGAGCTCGACGATGTTGGGCTGGCGAGTCGCTTGACATCGTCGTGGACGTCGGCTAGAATGCCAAGAAGGTGGATGATAGCGGGTTGTTGATCCCGTGCCTGACTCTCCATCTCCACACAGAGATTGTGCGCGAGGCGACGATGCTGAGCCGGCTCCACCCGGCGGCATGGTCGATCGTATTCCCATGGTGATGCAGCTTGAAAGAAACTGCCGCGCGAGCTTCATGGATTCCTCGTCCTTCAAAGACTGCAGCGCTGCCACACCAAGCGCAAAGACGGTGGCGGCCTCGACCTCGGTCTCAGTCTCAGGAACCTCCCTCGACGTCAAGAGTCGAAGTGCTGTTAGCTTCTGCTCGTCGTCTCCATTGAGATACGCCATGGTCGCGAACTCGACACTGTCGTCCGAGAATGACCGCAGCAAGAACAGCGCCCACGCTTGTACGAATTGGTCGTTTGATGCCCTGGCTTGGTTCAGTTTCTCGACGAGCCCGGCGTCCAGTACATGAGCGCGCTCGCTATGGTCAGCCAGCATAGATACGACGACGCGAAGCCCACGTACTTGAGAGGAATCATCGCCCTGGTGTAATTGAAGGTGGTCGATTGCAAGCGATCCTCGGACAGTCAGGAACGTGTCTTCTTCCTGGGCAGTCTCAGACGGTGCTGGGCGATCCAGCAGTAGCAACAACTCCGCTTGGACAGCGACGCACGTTGGGGATGCAAACAGCAAGACGTGGACAGCGCGCAGATCGCGCGCGAGGTGCACAAACGCACAAACGCACAAACGTTGGCACGAGCTCTATCCGGATCGACTCTCGAATCCCGACGGTGCCCCTTGTAAGCAACTCGTACAAACGAAGCAGCACGTCCGCGACCCCACATTCCAGCAAGCGAGCTCACGCGCGCGACGACGCGATCGTGGAGAGGAAGACGATGCAACGCACTTGGAGCGTCTCGTTCCGTGCACTGTGGAAAATAATGTGCTCGAAGACATTGACGACACCAGCTTTGAGATGTAGAACGCCGAGCCGTGGGCCGCCCGCGAGCATCCTCAGACTAGACACGGCAGCCCGCTCGGAGACGAAGTCACCCGACTGGATCAACGCCAACACGGCCTGGAATATCGCCATCAAGCTGGCCGCAGTGGGTGGGTTCGCCGCCGCGGCGTCGAGCTGTGTGACATTACACACGGTCGCGGCGCTTGAGGCGAACGCTTTTTCCAACGCATCGAAGGCGATTTCGGCGATCCCAAATTGAACGCGATCGGCTGCTGTCAGGGACAGGTCTGCGATTGCGTTTACCGCCGCACTTAGTGCCCGAGCGACGCCGTTGGGAGTCGACTGGATGAAGTGCGCGGCGAGCGCGCTCCCCTCGCTCTGGAGTGGGTCTGTCTCGCTCCCCGCGTCGCCACGAGGCGTACAATCTTCTGGCACCACAATGCAGAAGCCGTCGGCGTTCGAGGTGAGCTGTCATCGTCTTCGCGGTCTGCTTCCAGCACGTACGTGGCCAGGCGCCACATTCGTACGGACTGCTGCGCGAATGGCCGCACATGCTCGTCCTCGATCGCGTCCAGCAAACCCTCGACGTTCGTAGCGAGTCGTCGAGGCGACACTGTCGAGTATCGACAGTGCGTGCTCAGTCTGGATGTTCGTCCTCGGCTTCTTGCTCCTCCTCCTCCTCAAGCTGCGCCCCCACGGCCTTATCAAGCATCGACACATAGGCTCGCACGACGCCGGCATCACGCGTCGACGGCCACGTGCACAGCGACGCGAGTTTCTGCACGAGATGGCGCGCGCGGCTCCTCGCGTGGGGGTCTCGAGCCGCCAAAGCGTGAGCAGCAGCTGCGTGAGATACGAGGCAGCAAGGTCTTCACTGTGCATGGTCTCGAACATCGTGAGGAACGAGCAGACAAAGTCGGCTTCGTCGGCGATTGTCGTGCCATCCGCGGCCTTCTCCTCGACCAGCGAGAGTACGAACTCCGCGGCCAACGCCTGCTCTTCGTCCGCGCCGACACGTCGCACTGCGAGAAGGCACGCAATGCAAACGCGCCACGATGTGGCCACGCGCGGCCGCGTACGCGCGCAGCAGATGGAGCAGCAGACGCACATAGGGGTCGTCGTGATCTCGGTCCCGGATGGCTCGTTGGAGTTGCTGGAAGAGTCCGGGGACGAGCTGCTCGATCCTGGGCGGGTCATCTTACGGTGTACGTGACAGGCGGCGAGTGAGGGCGTCGCGCTCGGCGCCACTGGAAGGCAACGCCACCAGCACCGCAGCGATGTCTAGGTCCGTCTTCAGCGGTGGTGCGACCATCGTGCGAATGTGGGAACTGATCGGCGGCGGCCCATGTCTGGCTCACGGACTCTTCTGCTCTCATCTCATCTATGAGCAGGAAAATGGTGGCTCCGTGCGCAATGGAAAGTGAGCAAGTGCAGTGCATTATATTATCTACCACAGGTTATCAATCCACAAAGTACCTTAACCGCCTCCGAATGCGTACTATATGCGTATGGAAATACGATTATGCAAGGTATTATGTTTTGAATGGCGTAACCCACTGTTTGGGACACGGCCCGTGAGCCAACTTCCACCCACCGCCCACGCGCACAAAGCCCATGCTCTATTTGCCGACAGGAGCCTCATGCAGATAGAGGAGAGCAGCGTGTGCTCCTGTTGTGCCGTGCCACAACCAGTCCCAACACACACGGTGCCATGCTCACCGTCGTGAAGCCTGTGGACATTCAGACCAATCCACCATCACTCTTTGCGTGAGCAATGTTCTTCGATGACCATCACTCTTCCCACCCTTGTCTCTGCGATTGTTCTCCCGACCGATTCTTCCACAATCGAACATAGGTCCCGCCATACGGGTGCCTGCTTCCCAACGGATTCTTCTTTCTCTCTATCGAAGCCCTCGCTTGACGCGGTCTCTTCCTCTTCAGCTCGTCAGTTCCTGAAGCGCCACGCACGGATCCAAAGACACACCCTCTCTCTCTCATTCAAAGCGCCATCATGGGGAAGCAACCCGAGCCGGAAGAGCAAGTCGAAGCGCCAGTGAGCGAGCTCGCACAGGAAGACATCGACGTCGAAGTGGAGGCCGAGCTCGACCTGGCGCTGCGCTGCGAGGCGCCCACGCCGTTCGACGACGCCGAGGCCACGCCGCTCGCCATGTGCCAGATCTGCATGGACTTTTTCGGCTCGAAAGAGGTCGTGCGCAACGTGTGCGGTCCGCTTTGTCTTGCCGAAGTGTGCGCCGACTGCCTTGTGCAGCACCTCACGGCCTCGGTGTACGCGTACTACCCGGGCGTGTTGCCCAAGATGCGGTGCCCGGCGTGCCTCGTCGCGCTCAACAAGGTCCAGTGGAAAAAGTACGTTGTCCCTGTAAAGGAGCAGCAGCAAGAAGAAGAAGACGAAGACGAAGCCCCACAGGAGGAAGCGAATGACGAGCAGGACGGCGCGGCCTCCACCGACGGCGAAGAGGCCGTCGAGTACGAACAGCAAGTCGACGAAGACGACGACTGGGCCATGGACCACGCCCATGTCGTCGAGAAGTTTGAAGTGCTGTGCCGCCAGAGCTGCGGATTCCAGGCGCCGTGCTGCCACAACACGGAGTACTCGATGCTGTCGCGCGTCGATGAGCGCCACGTCGAAGAGCGCGTCGTGGTGAAGCTGCCGACCTCGCAGGCCGCGCAGCTGCCGCAACTGAGCGCGCTGTTCAAGGACTATTGCTTCCACCAGGCCGACGTGGCGGAGATTTACGAGTTTATCATGGACAAGTTTGGCGCGAACGGCGAAGACATGCTCGAAGTCGTGCTCTCGAACATTGTTGACGACGAGCGACGCGCGCACTTGCTGCTGTTGCACTTGTTCCACAACCCGAACACGTACACGACGTGCTGCGACTACACGGTGTGTTTCAAGTGCAAGACCGCCGACCACCACGACGGCAACTGCGGTGACTTTGAAGTCGACGAGAGCGTGCTCGACTGCCCCGGCTGCCGCGTGACGCTCGTGAAGGTCGACGGCTGCGACAGCGTCACGTGTCTGTGCGGCCACACGATCGAGTGGCCGATCGAGATGCAGAAGCAGCGGCTCCAGCGCAAGCAGCTCGCGCCCGCCGACAACCGCGAGTACGCGCACTGGCGCGTGTGGAGCTACACTTTTGATCCGTGCCTGAACGACATTGACGAGCTCGAGGTAACGCTACGCCGCCAGCGGCTTCAGCGCATGCTGCGTCAAAACCGCGACGCGCTGCAGCTGCTCGTCGACCGCGCCGTGCGCCGTGCGCGGCTGAATATTTTGATCCGCGATAACCGCGAGCGGCTGCGTCCACTCGTGCGCGCGCATCTCGAGCGACGTAAAGCCAGCCTCGCGCACTGCACGGCGACCAAGCGCGCGACGATGGCGGCGTCTCCGTGTGGCGAGGTACTGACGCTGCGCTTTGCGCCCGCGGCATGAAGCCCTTCCCGGACTGTCTCAACACCGTTCTCGCCCCGGTTCGGATCCAGTTCGGGAAGTTTTGAAGTTTTCTCGATAGCCTGCATGTAAATGCCGCACTGGCGGCCGTCGCCGCGCTGCCTCCACCCACGCCTCGCCACTCTCTGAGCTAGAATCCTCTCCTGCGACTCCACGTATTTATCGTAAAGCCCCATAAACAAATGCGTCATTACAACCATATCGTCGAAGCACAAGTGACCTTCCGAAAAACGATCGATCGACATGGGTGCAAACGCTTTCAAACATTAACGGTTAAGATGTGTACACCACACCACTGGATGAGGGCGTTCTTTGATTGGCCAACTCCGCCGTTGCGCTCCCCCGCCATTCGTTTGGAGGCCCGGAATGGCCCATGCACACACGCCATCATCGAGTCGTGCTGTGCGGCATAAAGTAATAATGGTTCCAGTCGTGGTGTGGCCTGCTAGTCAATGAGCATAGTGTTTTGGTGTGTTAGCTTCACGGTGGTGGAACATGACGATCCTACAAATTCGCTTCCTGACAAGCAAAAAGCCTGGAGGAG
>JAADXJ010001041.1:0-11492 GCA_023337735.1 Pythium biforme
CACTGATCGTTCTCTTCTTGGAACGCCGCGTTGGCCTCGTGCAGCGCCTGGACTTGGAGCCTTTCCTGTTCAATCGCGAGGTGCATCTGCGCCTTTTCGTTTGCGTGCTGCTTGTACAGCGAATCATTTGCTTCCTTCAGCACCGCGACCTCTTCTTCCAGCGCATGGATGCGATCATTCGACATGGCGCGTCGGAGTAGACAGCGCGGCCTGTAGCGAGTGCCTGCGGTTCGATGGAGATCGGGCAAAATGCCATTCAATCTGTCACTGCTCCGTGAATAGTTTCCTTCGAAGGAAGGCAGGCAGGCAGATTGGTGTGTCTATAAATGTGTCGTATGGCCACACATGATTTGAGCTCCTCGCGTACAAGTATGATCTGGCTGTTGAAGCAGCTCGAGATCTATATAACTCCAGCATCCTTCGTTGGGTTCACTCTGTTATAGCATGGGGCCCACTGCCAAAGCATTCGGCGAGTTCGGACAGCACATCTCGGACCTATGAACCCATTCCAATCCGGTCAGCTGCTCAAGGTCTCACCCGCTCACCACGAATGCGCAGATTTCCGTACCGTCACCAAATGATCCGAAGCGCTTCGTTTGCCTTCTTCCCGGTCCGTCTCGTCGGAGCGCTCAAGATCTCTCGCCTTGGCCTGCAGCAGCTTCCCAAATTCGTCATAGTTGATCCCCGTGTTGGCCTTCATCACGAGCTGACACTGATCGCGGAATTCTGCGCCCTGCAAGCCGATCTCTTGCAGATGCGCGAGCTCGTCCTCGACGGCCCCGTGCTCGCGCTGCAGAAACGCCCAGATGTCCCGCAGGTTGTAGCCATTAAACCAATTATGGTTGATCGAGATCGTGTGCTCGAGGTTCTGGACCTGGTGGTACCAGCCGCTCGGCACGAAGATCGCATCGCCCGCGACTTGCATCACGTACAACGGCGTGGCCTCGTGGGCGTGCGGGTACTTGTCCCGGTCGTACTCTGGATCCGTCACGTCTGCGAGCACCGAGCGCCCAAACTTGTCTGTCAACTTTGCTTCCTGGTACAGGCAACGACGTTGTGCGTCAGTGTTGCACTCGTTCTTCTCTTTTCTACACGCGCCAACGCACATCGTTTGGATGGAAGAAGATCCATTCTTTGCGCCCGACGATATTGACGGACCAACTACCCATCACCAAAGAGCGTCAGCGTGTTGCCAATCCTTGGGGCGGGGCGGAGGCAGCGTCGCACCTGTAGGAACGGAAGACGTCGTGGTGCATTGGCGTTCGGCTCCCCGCGGGACCTGATTGGCGAATAGACATCCGTCACCAGGCTCGCGTGTTGAGGGGGAGAAGACAAGTGCCAAGAGAACCCACCAATGTACACAAACCGGTAGTCATCGCCACTCGCGTCCTTCCGATCCCACCACCTACGAGAATCTCCCACAACGTAAATAAGCTTGGTGGTGGCACAGCAGTTGACCCGTGTGAGTCGGACGCACCAATTGAGCCAGTCGTCCTGGAAGTATTCCGGCGTCCTGAACCATCGAACCCACCAGCGTCATTGTGCAGTTTACCGGAATCCCCCGAGCGCATCTAAAACGTACTCATACACCGGCGGCTCGTTCTGTGTTGCGCGTACAAAGTGCCAGTCCTTGAGGTACTTCAAGCCGACCTTGCCGTTTTCGACCAGGTCCAGATAGTCGGCTAGTAGCCAGCAGCGTCCGTCGATCAGTCGTGGAGACAGTTCCATGGAGTCAACCAAGCGGACGCACCAAACTGCATCAGTTCATACTCGCGACTCCCATACTCCTCGGCGGCCCCATCCACCACCTAGTACGTTATGGAACATTTACGTCCGTGCCGTTGCCACGAGAGAAGCGACTGCCACGAGAACGCACCGGCACGTCGTGGTGGCCGTAGTGCTCCCGCAGCCACTCGAAATTGACGACTCCGTTTGTCGCGCTTTCTTCGCACACAGGCGCTCTCCAATGGCACGCCGGCGCGAACCACTTGTCCACGACGTTGTGGATCAGCAAAGGCCGGTTGCGCGCCATGTACCGCTCGCAGAAAGCCGCATAGGAGAGCGCCGCGGCGTCCACTTCGTCGATCGCAGCCGGCATCTCTCTGGTTCCAATATGACCAAGTGCAGAACTGATTTCGTGTTTTTGCAATTGAAGTTCCTAACAGCCGTGTCCCAACACAGAAAAAAATGACTGAATAGCCAATATGTGATCATATATCGGTACCATATAGTCACATTCTGTCCATCGCAGTGCGGTAGTACGTTGATGATTGGTGAAAATGATGCCCTCTGTGTGTTTGTAACAAAAATGAATTCCGGGTTCCCATACTGGTAAGTGGCTTCGGTCCATTCGGGGTGACCGCAAAAGAACACGAAGAACCGACTTCTCCTCCCAACACAGGGCGGCCTCCCATCCATCCGCGGCGTCCCCTCACGACGCCGCACTGACCGACGCACGCCGACGCGGCAAACGAGCCAACGCTCCTCCCTGCGCGATCCGTAGAAAGATCGCGCTTCGAGCCAAGCCACCGCGCGCTCGCCGCATTACTGGCTTTGGTGCGTGTCTGCGACGTGTGTGGAGCGTGTCGATTTTTCGGTGGAGTTCAGGAACGCCATGGCGTCGACGGACACGCTGTTGCAGTCCCATGACGGTGGGGACGGAAGCAACGGAGATGGCGCTGTGATCGCGCAGTACTTGGTCACGAAGATCACGTTCTGGGGCTCGTACCGGCGCATCCTCACGCTCACGGCGACCCACGCGGCGCTCTATAACCCGGACGACTTCGCCTGTACGAACCAGTGGTTCCTCAGCATCATCACCGACATTGAGATCGCGCCGGACCCGAACCAGGTACGTAGGAGTCTGCATAGGAGGTCCTAGACCGAGAGGAAGTGCTGACCGTCTTACTCTTGTGCTTCCAGTTCGTCTTGGTGCTGGAGAAGGTGCGGTTCCAGGCGCACAGGCTGCGGTTCCAGTGCCACGCGCGCAGCCACTTGGTCGCGCTGCTCCATAAGCTGCGGCGCAAGTACTCGTTCCTGCCGTTGCCCGTGAGCGACTACGACGCCGGCGCGCGCCAGCAGCACTTTGAGTGCTCGGAGCACTACGCCGACGACTCGTACGACTATTTCATCCTCCAAGTCGGTCTCGCGGGCGTCACGTTGCTGGACGAGAACGGCCGCAAAGTGGCTAAATTCCCGTACCTCTCGATCCAGCGGATCGCTTTGTCGTCGGCCCACCCGGACGGCCTCGTGATCTCGACGCTGTTCCAGGAACGGCTCTTTTTGTGCCACCCGCGCAACGACTGCATCGACCACATGTGCGCGGCCGCGCAGGCGCTCGGTGTGACGCTCACGGTCGACGAGAGCCCGCTCAACATGCAGCTGCTGCGACTGCGCAACTCGCAGGCGCTCGACAACCCGGCGGTCGTGTGCTTTGAAGTGACCAAGCTGGTCGATGGCGGCCAGCTCGAGCAGCCCATCCAGCTAATTTTTCAGGGCACCGCGATGATCGAAGTGCACCGCCGCCTGCGCACGATCATCACGCGTCCCTATAGCATGCTACTGACGGTTGTGCCCTCGCCGTGGGACGCCGATACCGTCATTCTCCAGTTCGTGCAAGACGAGACTCTGACGGTGCGCGTGGACTCGCGGGACCAGTTCGTGGCGATCCTGCTGCTCGTGTGCCGCGAGGCCGGGAGCGAGCAAGTTGAGCTGAGCCACGCCACCTTGAGAAAGAGCAGGCTTTTCCGCCCGCACATCTCGGAAAACGTGCGTGAGACCGCGGGCACGTCGATGGAGTCGTTCTTCTTGAGGCGCGTGCTCCGCATTCTGTCATCGGAAGAAGAGCCGGCCGTGCGCTCCACGTCCCCTCTGCGAGAGTTTGGTGGCGCCACCCACGACCACGCGTGGGCGAACGCGAAGAAGCGGAAAGAAACACGCAAGCGCCCGCAGCATTCGCAACGACGGCGAGGCCTGCGTCCCAACGCCGTGATGATGGAAGCGAGGCTATCACCCGCCCTGGGCATCTCCCTCAACGACCACCTTGGTCTCACCGTCGCGCTGGAGGAACTGAACGCAAACGTCCCACTGAGCGGCTTCAGTGACAAATGCAACCGCCTGCTGCTGAATCGCACTATCGAGGTGCTCGTCGAGCACCTAATCTCACTCGTGGCCTCGCTTCGCGCTCACGTCAACGCGCCGACCGAAGGGATGGTCACGACGCTCCAGGCACTCGCGCGCATGGCGCAGTCGCGGCATGCGTTCTTCCCGGAGGACCTGGTACGTGCACGACACGATGCGTTTTTGGCTTGTCGCGGGATTGTCTCACTTATCTGGGCGCATGTCGGCCCCAGGTTCCACCGCTGTTTGATGCGCTGTACGAGATCGTCTCCCGGCATCACTTTCTTAACTGCTACTGGGTACTCAAGCTTCTGCAGCGCTACTTTGAACCACGAAAGAGCCCGGAGGCTCGACGCCATCGCGCGAAGGCTCTGCAGGTGCGTCGGAAGTCTGATGATCGCTCTACTGCCCAAACTCCTGACGATGGATTCCGTGTTTGCCCGTAGACATTCATGGAGAACCGCACTTTGCTATACGCGATTCTCGACGTCATTCCGGAGTCGTCGTCTCTCTCCAGAAGCTCCTCCGGGCGATGGATGCGACCAGGAACGGAGACTGTCCGTTACAATGAGGACGACGACAGCGGCGTCTTTCCGAACCAAGACCTGGATCAGACGTTGCTCTTCACCAAGGAAGAGCGGCTCGAGAACGACATGAACATTCTTACCTACGAGGCGCTCTTCACTCTCCACCACGTGCTCATCTTTTTGCTTCAGAAGGAACGACAAGAGGGGGAAGCGGTGGTGTCGATCCTGTCGAAAACCAAGCTCTTGGAAGAGCAGCGAGCGGGCCGGACGAAGCACTGGGCCTCCACTCTCAACTTGGAAGACAGCGAGTACGACCTCGACCTGCATCAAGCCAACTTCGACATGGCCGCGGGCGCCAAGCGAGGCATCGGCGAGAAATTGATGGCCAAGTACAAGTTTCTCATGGACTCGGTCGTGGACGTGCGGCTCGCGCGGTCTTGTCAGACGATCGTCGCGCTCATCAACTTCCTCGTCAACTTTTTCCGCGACGAACTCAACGCCAAGCACAGTGGCAAGCCGTCTCAACATGCGCTTGGTCCGCCCGGCGGGTTTGTGCTTTACGAAGACGAACGCGCGGACCCAGACGGAACGATGCTCTACCAAGTGGGCAGTGACACTGAGTACCGCCGCAAGCGAGAGACGCTCCCACTGCGCCGCAGCTTTCTTGATGTGAGTGCGAGCGAAGCCTCTGGGGAAGACGCGGAAATCAAGAAGCAGGAGCGGCAGCTCAACGAGCTGTTTGCGTTTCTGGAGTGCTACCAGGCCGACGTCGCGACGCTGGACAATCGCTCGCGACTGTTTCCTGAGCAACACACCATTCTCGTGCCGCTCATGAGCTTTAGTAGCCGTACGAATTCGACGGTCTCGAGCAGCAATTCGTTCTTTTACGTGAGCGGCATCAAAGATGAATTGGCGCGCCTTCGGGAGCGAGAGGAAGACTTTTTGACGCTCGACCAGCTCCACTTTGATGACGACTGTCAAACTGAAGAGGAGCGGCGCGTGACGATCCTTTCCCCAGCAGCGGAACGCACGCGCCGTCGTTCAGTGTCTCGACGCCACTCCCAGCCGAGCGGTCTCACAAATAATCCGCACGTCAGACCGTCGCTTTTGCACCCAAGCAGCAGCACAAATAGCGAGGATCTCAGCATCGTCGACGCGCGACCCGAAAGTAGTAGCGGTGGCAGTTCGTTCGTCCCGCGGTTCATGGCGAGCAGTAACTTTCGCCGCCTCGACGAGGCGCGCATTGACACTGTCGTCGCTCGCCAGCGGCAGCAACAGCATCGTCAACAACACCAAGACCGACAACCCCGGCGACAGCAGCGCCCGTGGTTGCATGAGGAACGCCTTGGTGGCCCACTAATCAAGCCAGCCACTGAGGCTCCTCCACAGCGACCGCTGGCTCGCACCCGTCCTGCGTCCATTGCCGTGGATAACCGCATTTCGGCCCACATCTGCGACGCATGCATTGCCTGCAACGACGTCTGCGAGAACGAACACTGCTTCTTCTGCGCCGAAAAGGAGTTCCAACTCCAGGCCGCGTTCTCGGCGTCGTCGCTGCCACGCTCGACGACGAGCGCCACGCTGAGCTCGTCGCTGCACGCCGATCGCAAGTACTCGTCGTGCGAAGTGCAACGCCACCAGTCGCCGCGCTCGTGCTGGATCATCGTGTTTGGCTTTGTGTACGACGTGACCGATTTGTTGTCGTCGCATCCGGGCGGCATGGACGTGCTGCTCACGGCCGCGGCCGTCGGGAAGGACATGGGCGAACTCTTCGTCAAGAAGCACCCACCGCGCGCGAGGCGCGTGCTGGAGAACTACTACCTCGGCGAGTTCTACCACTGCGAGAACCGCACGCTGCTTGTCTAATTTATTCCTTTTCTAGCTCTGTAGTTTCTGGATAGCGCGGAGCGCCGACTTGGCCATGACGGAAGTGAGCTGCGCGGCCACGCCCTGGAGCTCCTCGGCGTGGGAGCTGCATTGCGCGCTGTACTTGGTCACGAGCGTAAACATCAGCGAGCCAAACTTTGGCGACTTGCACAGTGCCGCTCGTTTTGCCAGCTCCTGTTCCTCGAGTGTGGTGGCCATAGCGCTCACGAGCAGCTCTATGGTGGGCGCGGAGAGCACGGGCTTCATGTTCAGAATGTTCTGGAACGCGAGAATCGTAGGCTCGTTTGCGAAAATCTCGCCATGCTTCCCCGCTTCGAGCGACCGCCGAAGGAGCGCGTCGATTTGGTCTGTCGGGATGCATTTCTCCCGCAATAACCGCGTGACGGCCTCGCCCTGAGCGGACCCGATTGAACGTGTGGACAGCAGCGGCACCAAGAGCCCGTCTGAGAGCGCCTCCGTGTAGCTGGGCTTGGCGTACAGCAGGATGGTCTGCAGCAGCACGCGCGAGATCACGGACGTCGCGCTCAGCACGCGTGGCAGCACCGCTGTATCCAAGTAGATCGCGGCGCATCGCGAACGCCAGTTCGCGTCCATGAGCCCGTTCGTGATCTGGAACAGCACGTCGTCGCTCGTCGCGCTGAGCTGCAGTTTCGCACACGCCACCTGGAAGAGCGCTTCGCTGTCTTGCTGCGTCGCGTGGACTTGGTTCATCACGTGACGCAGCAGATCGACGGCATGTGACGCCAGCTCAAACGCCCTGGTCGACTGGTCGGAAGGAGCATCCGGAGAGCCCACTAGCACGAGCTGCGCGGCGATCGCACTCAAGCGGGCCTCTGTCTCGGGCAAGAGCGTGACCTTTGGAGCGTTTCCTTTCATCTCTACTACCTTCTCGGTCGCTGAATGGGAAGCCGCAGCCTCCGCTTCCTCTCGCGCATCGTGGCTCCCTCGTCTTCGCTTCCGGGCGGACGTAGTGTCCTTGCTCGTCACCGCGCTCTCGACATTGGGCTGTGCCGGCAAAAAGACCAGCGCCTTGAGCCTGGACTGCACCGCATCCTCGATGTCGCCGTAGCTATCACTGTCTTGATCATCTTCCTCGCCATCTTCGCCCTCTATCGCCCGTCGGAGCTCCTCGGCGAGGTAGACACTCACGGGGTCCGCTGGTGTGGTTTGTGCTGTATGCTTTTCGGCCGTGAAGAGAAACCTTTCGACGAGCGCGCGTAACGCATCGACGGGCAGCGCCGCGCGCCATTTGACGAATGCACTCCACAGCTCGCGCTGTACGGAAAGAGGCAGCGCCTCGATGCGGAGCCCGGCCTTCACGGGCGCGTCAACTCGTGGTGTATCGCGCTCCAGCAGCGTTGGCGTCGCCAGCTCCATGAGGAGATCACGGAGGCTGGAGCGGTTCTCTGTGACCAACAACTCGGTCAGGAAACCACCGCCATATCATATAAACCAAAGATACAGGGCCCCACCGAACAAGAACGCGCGCACGCCACTCGCGCCGCGCAGCGCCGCCGCAGCCGCCAGCCCATTGACCGTCATTTTTGCCTCAGGATATGTATGTATGGAGAATGGTGGGCTTTTATCCATCTCCAGCACCATCATTCCTAACCCATTTTCGCACCATTTTGGGGGGTGTTTGGGTTTTTGATGTTCCCAGACCAACATTCTTGTTTCCCCTCATTTTTCAACCCGCGTATTCGTTTGTGATATGATTTGGGTTTTGGGTTTTGGGTTTTTGTACCCAACCGCACGCGCTTTGGATTTGATTCGGGTCATTGCCTCCCTCACTCCTCAAGTTGAAGGCGACGAGGAAGAAACACAAGACACCAGGGGAAACCCAGCATGGACGAAGCGTACGAGCTGGCGCTCGCGAAAGAGGGCGACGGCGCGGCCGCGTACTCGGAGGATCAATGGATCGCCTGGGAGGAGACGCTCGCGCTCGCGCCCGATCTCGCAGCCAAGAAGCGGCTCGTGCACGGCGCGTTTGGAGCCACAACCCCGGATTTCCACTTCCGCGCGGCGCTGTGCACGCTGCTGGAAGTGCAGGAACTGCTGGACACCAAGACCACCCAAGGCGACGCCCGTGCAGATGCGCTGATGCAGAAGGAGAAGCAGGCGCTGCTGGCCAGCGAGCGCCAGCTGAGCGGCAAGGGCTTCTGGCGCAAGGCCAAGCGCGTGAGCCATCGCCGCGCGGTGCTCGAGCTCGAGATCGCGACGCGGCTGGACAAGCCCGAAGCGACCATCAAGGTAACGTAGTAGAGGAGGCAGAAGTATGGCGTGGTGTGGAGGACTTGATGATTGACGGTTCTTTGTGTGATGTTGATCTTCTGCAGGAACTGAGCCTAGAAGTGGCGACGGCGATGGGATTCACGCTAAGTGATCCGGCGCCTGCGACTGTCGAGGTCGAAGCAGCGCCTAAAGCGCCAGTGAAGAGGGCACTGACGTACGTATTGGGCTGCGGGGTCGTCGGTGGTGGAAGATTGGGATAACGAACGGGTTTGGTGTGTTGTAGGGATGACGAGATCTCAACAGAAACCAAGATTCTCAGAGCTCTCCAGCTGTTCCAGTACTACACTGACGAGTCTAACCTCAAGATGATGGCTCGAACGGAGTTGCAGAATATGCAGCCCTTTGCGCGCGAACTCTTCTTCGCAGACGTGGTGAGAGACAAAGCGTCGTGGGCCACGAATTTCACGGCGACTGCGAAGAGAGTGCTGAGCGGTGTGTTTGCGAAGAAGACCGCAACTCAGCAACCTGCCGTGAACCTGACATCTGCTCAACGGTGGTGGATTTTTGAGCTCTTCTTGGATGAGTTCACGTTCGAGTGTGCCGACGTCGAAGGGTGAGTTCCAGCGCGTGTGGATCGATCGCTACCGAGCAACCTAAAGAACTATCACTCACGATATCGTTGTCCTAACAGGTATCTAGATGTGATTGTCGAAGATCTGAAGCGAGCCGAGGAAGAGAAGAAACAATTCGGCTCGCGCCAGGCGCACTCGAGACTTTCCCTCTCCCAGCTGCGCGTGCTACTCGACCAAGAGCCTGGCCTCTTCCACAATGATGCTGCGTTTGCGATGCGGTGCATCTACTTCATGCACGCCGAATACAAAATCGATCACGAGTCTGGAATCGATCTACGTGACGAAAGTACCCGTGCGAAGAAGCTTGCTGCACTGGAGGGGTACCTGAAGGCGCTGTCGGCTTTTTCGGTTGGCGTCAACACTATCCGTGCGTGGATCCTCCACGAACAGCTGCGGGAGTTGCAGTATCACCCATCGATGGGCGAGTTGACGCCCAAGTTCATCCAGTATCTTGCACTCCCAAGGTTTGGTTCAGATGTTGCCAACGCGGCACACATCCGTAGCGTCAGAGCCGACGAGCTCATCGTGTTCGAGAATCCGGTATACAAGGGTACTTTCCAGCACTCGGGTTACACCCAACCGACGACTCCTCTTCGCGTGGATCGAGTGAGCTCTGTACTTGGAGACCGCCCAGTCAAAGCGAAGGACGACTTGGGCTTGATCAAGTCTATCTTGTTCCTGTTGTGGTCGAGTGAGCGAATGGCGGGCGACGACGAAGCATCTATTCGCAAGTATCTCGACGTGGAGTTTGTCGACACACAGAAGGCCGAGTGTATGGTGCTCTCGGGATGTGGTGAACTGTCAGTCTGGAAGTCCAAGCTCCCTCGCAAAGGTGATGAGCTATCGGAGTGGTCGTCGAACACGGAGATCTCGTTCTGCGAGTCAAGCCCGTCGTACTTCTCGCCGGATGATGAAATGGAGATTTTCGTGAACGTGCGAAATGTCAAGGCGCTGACCGTTCAGGTGTACGAGGTTCGAACTGTCGACTACTACACGCGGATGCGAAGCGAAGTTCAGGGCGACATTTGCCTCGATGGATTGCTTCCGAATGAAGAGCAAGTGATCGACCTGAGCCATCTCATGCCGTGGCACAAAGCTCGCATTCCTGTCAAAGTCTCGCCAACGTCCACGGGGCGTCGTGGTGTATTCGTGGTCG
Organism: Pythium biforme; assembly: GCA_023337735.1. Classification (NCBI taxonomy): domain Eukaryota; phylum Oomycota; class Peronosporomycetes; order Pythiales; family Pythiaceae; genus Pythium; species Pythium biforme. The sequence continues at coordinate 10,554 of JAADXJ010001041.1, forward strand.
AGCTGTTTGAGAAAGACACGTCTTGTCGAGCGATCCTCCGCAAGGGGCACCTCCGGCACGTTCAGCGCGTGACATCGCGTGGCATCGAATTCACGGTATTGAACGAGCAAGGCGAGATTCTGCATGATGCATCTCTCATGCTCATGAACATGAAGGGTGGTAGCAGCAAGGCGCAGCCTCCGCGCCACTTTGCTCCGGCTGAGAGGACTGGTGCCATTATTGTTCCTTTTCGCCAAGCCGGCGAGTCGTCGCTGGACAAGTTCGGAATCATCTTCCAGCACATTGACTTCGGGTACCTGATGCGTGGTTTCGACTACACAGATGCGACCTTTTCACTCGAAGCCCAGATGTACATCGATCACGAACAGCTTCGACCGGGTGAAGACGCGACGTTGTTTGTCCGTCCCATCCTTTCGGTTGGATCGGGGGTGGAGCACATCATTTCAACGGAGACGCTCACTGATATCAAAGTCACAGTCAAGTTCGCAAGTGTGAACCGCGACTCGAGTGCTGCAGTAGGTCAGAAGAAAGTGCACGAATTCGCTGCGATTGAAGAGCTGATGCAAGGCCGCTGCTCGTTTACGATCCCGTTGGATGCGGAGGGTGTGAGCATTGACATCCTCGCCAAAGTGAAGGTTCCATCTGCATCGGAAACGGGGGATGTGCGAAGTCTTCCTTCCGTCACAGCATCGAAGCATTTTGCTGTGCAACGTGTGGCGCAGTTCGAAGACACCTTCACCCCGCATTTCTTCCGCCGCATTGATCAAACGTCAGAATCTGGCCCAGCTGCTCAATACGAATACTTCATCGCGGTCTTGGGCCACAACGGTGAGTGTATTAAGGCAAAGGGGATGACGATCACTGCGCACCACTCGCACTTCAAGTCTCTCCCTTCGTTTTCTTTGGAGAGTGATGACCACGGGGAGATCAAGCTCGGGA
>JAADXJ010001042.1:0-11481 GCA_023337735.1 Pythium biforme
CGTCTTCCTCCATAGACCATGTACAGTAAAGAAGCGAGAGAAGCAAAGCGAAAGCTTTACCATCGTCATCTTCATGTTCTTCGCGTCCAGACCATTGGTGATCTTGAAGGGACGCGGGGAGGTGTACCACAAAACGAGTACACCGCACGCTTCAACAATCAAATCGGGGTTACACTTGTGTAACCCTGTTTTGAGGCAAAGGAGGGCTCCACGCATCATCGATGCTGTGTGGAGCAATTGGGATGGGCGTACGTGACAGGACATGCAGCATCAACGAACAGCGGCGGCCTGGAGCTTGTGTGGGCATTTGACCGTCATTGACGGTGGAGCCACATTTCGACTCCATGTGCTCGGATCAACAAAACGGTTCACCACCGCATTGCGTTTTTCTTTTCTCATTTCTCTCGCTCCGTCCGGCCACCTGTAAAGCAGTACACATGGCTCCATGTGCGCTGGACGCGCGAACATTCCCATGGACGTAAAGGGCTTTCTTTCATCACGCGTCCGCCCGCCGCCACGGAGGCCGTTGATAGAGGACAACAGAGGATCGAGCCTGTGCTCCAGAGGAGGCAGGCGTCATGTCTCCTCTGCTTCTTTCTTTCGTGCTTTGCTACGCGGGGACCACCGTCAAATTTAGTTGACACCAGTGACATGACTTGAAGGAGCGCTGCGGAGAACTGCGCCGGGAATCGCAGAACCTCCTCCAAGCCGGAGGAGAGGTGGGGCAACTTGTACAGTACACGCCGAACGAGGGGGTCATGCCCAACCGCAACCTGGGGATCAAGATCCCCGCGATCATCACGGAGCTGCTCAAAAAGGGGATGCCTTCGCGGAGGATACCGCTGGTAATACCGTAACCCGCCAAAAGATCTCCAAAGTTCCCCATTAGCGTACAGTAACCAGGAAGTGCTCTCTCAGCCCGCAACTTCATTGTACGGAACTGCAAGCCGACGCCGTAATCGTTGCCAAGCTGTACAGTATCACGGCCATCCACAGCGAATCTGCGGTGCTTGCATTTCTTCCCCGACAGTGCTTAGGAAGAATCCATTAGTCCGCGTTGAAAGGGTACAGTACGGGTGCACAGTGTATGGTTCTCCCAGCCGCCCGCAAAAGGCTCATCAACAATAGCCTCGCCGTATCAAAGACAAGGAGCGGCACCAAGCATGACCTGGCCAGTCGCTGGGTGGATACATACAAGAAGTGTATTTACAGTAGCGCGTGGCCATGACACTCCGGAACGGAAACGTGGAAGGTCATCCGGTGTCGACACACTGCTCATCGACAGCGGCACAGACACAGAACCACCAAGCCAGCAAACCACTCAAGCTGAGCTGAGGAGGTCCTCAACAGGAGTGAAAATCTTTATAAATGGCTCCTCCCCCGAGAGGAGCCATTCGTTTCCCGCATTGTTGCCTCTTTAGCATTGGTTACGCCTCGACTCGAATGGAGCCGAGGCGTAACCTCCACGGGTTCACCGCATGGAACGGCTGTGTATCAGCCCCGCGCAAACCCGAGTGCTTGGCTGGTCAGTTGAATTTGATTCCCATCATTTGCACAAGCGGGCAGACGAGGAGAAGAGGTGGTGGAGACCTGAGTGGATGGGTGGTACCCGGGTATGTAACCTTGTGTGTTGGTCTGGGTTTGTGACGAGTGTGAGGTCAGTTCCCCTTTCTGAGGGTTGGCATAAACGGGCCGAAATGAATCCCACTGTTTTGAAGTGGATGAAAACTACATTGAGAGTTCTGAGAACAGAGCCAAGTGCTCTTTGGCTTGACACCGTAATATTTCCAATGTTGCAGAGTTTCCGGTCATTTTCGTCGCTTCGTTCAATGCTCTTCGACTCCTCCTTGCGCCACGACGGAAGCGCGCCTGTCTGTAGCGCTCCGCCTCGCGCCGGTGATTGGCTGGGCTGGCTCTGTGTGTGATTGTAACCTATCCGATGGCGGGGTGGCTGAAGGGAGCAAGCAGGAGTCAGCCGAGGCAGGGAGAGAGGAGGGGAGCGGAGGAGGGAGGGGGAAAGAACTGCGGGTGTCTGGCTGTTTGTTCGCTTGCGCTCGACGCGCTTCATTACCTGCACTTTCAAAGTAGCGCCCCGAGCGACCCCGCAGAGGACGTGTACGCGTGTGTTCCAGACAACCCCCGGCTGTGAGTGGTGGCGTCTTTCGTGCCTTCGATCTAGCGCTCTCGCGCCCCCGCGACGACAAGCATCTGCCCTTGTCCCCTCCCCAGTTTCTGCCTCCCCCTCCGCTCCGCCTCCGCTGAGCCCCCAAACCCAAAATTTCGGATTCGTGTCTGCCTACCACCATGGTGTTGACCGACTTCTCCTTCCTGCGGGGCGAATACGTCGACCCGGCGCTTGTCCCCGTCGGCCCGAAGCAGTTCGCGCCGAGCCCGGTGGTCCACCTCTCGCTGAACCCCGCGGACGACGGCTGCGACGCTGAGCCCGTCAAGTACCGTTCGGCCCAGACGACCGTGAAGCCGCTCTTCCCGACGCCGCCGGCCTCGGCCATGGTCGCGCCCGCGCCGGCCAAGGTCGAGACCAGTGAGCTCGCTGCGCGTGCACTGCGTCTCCGTGCGACCACACCACGTATCAAGAGCTACTCGGCCAGTGACGCGGCACTCGAGAAAATGGTGCCCGTGCGCAACGCGATCGTGACCCGCCCACGCAAGGCGCGTCCGTACTCGACCGGCGACATCCAGGATCTGCGCCGCGTTGGTATCTCGAGCTTCTCCAAGAACAAGAACGGCACGTGGATGTTCAAAGTCGATGTTAGTTATGGGCTACTCGACTCGTACGCCGTGCGCCGTCGCTTCTCGGACTTCCGCGAGCTCTACGAGGGGCTCCAGGAGATCGTGGACCCGGAGCAGCTGCCCGAGCTGCCGCACCACGGCATCTACTCGGTCGTGCAGCTCTTCTTCTCGCCGGAGCCGGCGCTCAGCCAGCGCGCCAAGAAACTCGAGGAACTGCTCGAGTTTGTGAACAACCACCCGCTACTCTCGACCTCGCTGCCGTTCACCAAGTTCCTGGGCAAGAACCCATCGAGCCCGGACGTCGGCTACGTGAGCCTCTCGTGCTACGAGGCGCCCACGTCGGACAACTCGTTCCGCCTCTCGAGCTCCCGTGGCCGTGAGCGCCGTGGATCGAGCTAGAGAGATGGATGGCTCCCCGTTGAGTGAAGAAGTGTGTAACAGTCAGATGACGATGTGAAAGACCAGAACAACGACACTGAAGATGACGAAGCAACCAAGCGCAGTAGGTAGATTAGGTAGGTTTTAGTAGAACTAGGAAGCGACAAATCTGCGCGCGCCGACGACGGGTCCCCCGAAGCAAGACCCTCCAATTCCCCCCAACCCCTTCGCCCCCAAGCAAGCCGAAGATAAAGCATGACGGAATGAGATTCCGCCGGGAGAGAAGAGACCAAGGAACGCAATGGAAGGAGGATGCATGTGGGGAAGGAGAGCAAGCAAGGAAGACCCGATCGGTGTGGCATATTTAAGAGTAACGGTAGCAGTAGGAGTAGGAATGTAGGGAGATGTAGGACAGTAGGGAGAACACAACGCCAGTGTCACAGTAGAAGGATGCAGGGGAGCCGCAGTTGGCGGTTCCTCCGACTACAATACAGCAAGCTGCGCTCGCGAAGATCAAGGCTTTCCAATACTTCTAGATTCCATGGCAACACAGAGGAACCCACCCACACTCTGGGCGAGAGTTCTCGTCCGGACCCTGAGTTCTCTGGATTTTGGGTCTCCCAAATTGCAAACAACGCGCTCAGGGCGCTCAGGCTGACCAACACGTTTAACAACTCTGGATTCCCGAAAGAACATGAACCACCTCGCTTCTCCGGACTCAGGATTCTCTGGACTCTGGACACCAGCTCACAACGACGGCATGAGTTGTGGCGGGTTCGTGCTCTCACACAAGAAAGAGGACGGACATGTCAACGGCCCGATATCTTCGAGTCGCTAGCGACTCATTCCGTCCAGAGAGCTGCGTTCTCGCGAGAGAACAACCCTCCTCAAGCACCCAGTCGTCATGACGACATTAGCTGGATTTTCCCAACGAAACATGTCCATTCGATTTCCGGAATTTCCAGAACGTTGGGTACGGAATAGATTACTTCGAAGGTCGCACGAAGGTCGCGCCAACACATCCCGCATCTCGGACTATTACGTCACAAAAGGGGATACACTCTCGCTGGGAAGAAGCGTAACCCCCGCGGTTCGCTTCTTCCCCTGGAAGCGTTCGAGCCGAGTTCTTCCGCGACGACGGCGGTCAACTCTCTCTCTCTCTCTCTCTCTCTCGCTGTATCTCGGCGTCGCGTGCGGCCGATCGCATCCCGTACTCGTTTCCCCGGCGCCATCCCGTGAAGAAGCGACCCCGACCGCTTATTCCCCAGGCGCTCGCACCGCGCATTTCCCGCGAGCATTTTGCGATCTCCGCAGCGTCCCCACGCGCCCGCTTTGCTGCGTCTAACGGCGGACTTGAAGACACAGATCCAACGCCACCATGCGCCGCCTCAGCTCCCGCGGTACGATGACGTGTGATAGACGCGTCGATCGAACGAGACCGAAAGCGCTCATGGAATGTGTTGTACATATATGCTTGCAGGCGGCAAGAACTTTTCGATGAAGAGTGAGGAAGACCTTGAGGAACTCATGCAGACGCTGGTCACACAGATCCAGCTCAAGCTCAAGAACGAGCTGCAGCTGCGCGAGATCTTCATCCCGAACTCCAAGGCCGAGGCCAAGTGCAACATCTTTGTCTCGCCCAACTACGCCTCGTGCCCCAAGCTCTGCGTGTTCCTCCAGCCCGGCCAGGGCATGCAGCCAGGCATTTGGTCGCGCTCGATCCACCCGAAGACTGGTTTCCAAGGCTCGATGATCCCGTACCTCAAGACCGCGATCCAGGGCGGGTACGGCGTCGTGATCTTGAATCCGAGCACCAACTTTTGCCTCGTGAACGGCCACCACGCCAAGGTGCTCCACTCGGCCACGCCGGACGACCACGTCGCGTACGTCTGGAAGAACTACATCATGCCCAACGCCGCGCAGGAGATCTCGTTCCTCGCGTTCGACAGCGCCGGGACGCTACTCAAGGGGTTACTCGGGAAACTCGGCTCCAAGGACGAGCGCCGCATCGGCGGCATCGCGTTCATCGAGTCGGCCCACTACGTGAGCTCGACCGACCCGCCGCAAGTGCGCCAGCTCCTGAAAGAAAAAGCCGTCAACTTTGAATCTTCGAGTGAACCCATGTTTAGCGTGATCAGCTCGTCCAAGGCGCGGCTCGGGTGTCTGTCCCTTTCGGTCGGCCGCATGGGCGGCGACACGAACAACCGCGAGTGGACCGTCCACTCGGTCCAGACCTCGGCGTTTGTGTTTTTGCAGTCGATTGCGAACGGCATTGACGAGGCACTCGACGCCGTGCGCGCGACCTTTCCCAACAAGCTCGTCGTGACCGTGAACCGCGCGCGGCTCACGGGGCAGCCGTACAACAACCCGTACGCCGTGATCCAGTGCGTCGGCCACAAGAAGGAGACGGTCGGGAACCACAAGCACACGATGGACCCGGAGTGGAACCAGACCTTTTCGTTCCCCGTGACCTCGAGCGAGGACGCTGTGGTCGTCACGGTCAAAGACCGCGCGTTCCCGATGCACACGACGCTGGGCCACGTGCGCGTGCAAATGGGGGAAGTCGGCCTCAACCGCGCGGACCGACGGTGGTTTGCGCTGCGCGACGACAAGTCGTCGGCGATGCACGGCAACGGCGAGGTCGAGCTCACGCTCGAGTGGGTCCATGACACGTTTGTCGCGCGCTCGGACTCGTTCATCCGCGACAATGGAAGCCGCGCGGCCGCGCCGACGCCGCGCAACAACGGCTCGATGAACGCCGGCGGCGGCGGTGCCAACTCGGACGTCAACAGCTGCTACCTGTGCAAGTCCGCGTTCGTGCTCCACCGGCGCCGCCACTGCCGCATGTGCCTGCGCACGGTGTGCACGGCCTGCTCCGACCGACTCTTTTTGCCCGGCTTCAGCGAGGCCAAGCGCGTGTGTTCAGGGTGCTGTGACTTGCAGATGATGCTCCACAACAAGGTGCCCCGCATGGGCGCTGCTGGCGGTGGCATCAGTGCGCCGCCGACGCCCGGGAGCTCGACGCCCAGCAACCGCGTACCGAGTGACGCCAAGCTGGCCGAGTACTCGCAGCGCATGGAGGCCATGCGCCAGCGCGAGCTTGCGAAGGAAGCCGAGAAGAGACCGTTGACGATCGACGACTTTGATTTGATGAAGGTCGTCGGCCGCGGTGCCTTTGGTAAGGTGCTGCTCGTGCGCAAGAAGGATGGCAAGAACGCCGGCGCCATCTACGCGATGAAGATTCTGGTCAAGTCGCACATTATCAAGAACGATCAAATCGAGAACACCAAGTCGGAGCAGCACATCTTGAAGGAAATCAACCACCCGTTCATCGTGCGGCTGCGGTACGCGTTCCAGAACCCGGAGAAGCTCTACCTCGTGATGGACTACTACCCGGGCGGTTCCATGTTCTACCACTTGCGCAAGTCCAAGCGGTTCACGGAAGAGCGCACGCGTCTGTACATGGCGCAGCTGCTCACGGCGTTAATGCATTTGCACAGCAAACAGATCGCCTACCGCGATCTCAAGCTCGAAAACATCCTCATGGACCCGCACGGCAACATTTCGCTCACGGATTTCGGCCTCTCAAAGGAAGGACAGGCCATCGAAGGCGCGATCCGCGCGTCCCAGGCCGACTCGGGCATGAAGACGATCTGTGGCACGGCCGAGTACATGGCGCCCGAGCTGCTGCGCCACCAGCCGTACGGCAAAGTCGTGGACTGGTGGAGTTACGGCATTTTGTTGTACGAGATGCTCACGGGCCGCACGCCGTTCGTGGATCGCAACCGACGGCAAATGTTCAAGAACATCATGCAGGCCGAGGTCATCTACCCGCCGTACATCTCGCCCGTGGCGCGCTCGTGTATCCAGAAGCTGCTCAACCGCGACCCGGCGAGACGTCTCGGCGGCGGGCCCAACGGCGGCCGCGACATCATGGCCCACCCGTTCTTCGAGCCCATCGACTGGGACAAGCTCATGCGCAAGGAGATCGAACCGCCGTTCAAGCCCGACGTCTCGAGCGTCGACGATATTACCAATGTGCCCGAGATGTTCCAGAACATGGCCGCCGTGGACTCGCCCGTGAACAAGAAGAACGGCGAAGGCCACCACTTTGAGGACTTTTCGTACCAGGAGGAGACGGCCATGCGCGCCGCCTGAGTCAGGGCGATACGCTCCCCCTGTTGTTCACTTCCTGTCCTCGTCGACTCTGTACGTATTTGATTCATCTCGGAGAGCGCGATCGATCCAACGCTATCCATGCCGTGTACGAACGTAAGTATAAACCCCACCCACCGCACACGACGAAAAATAGCGCGAACTGCCTCGGTCCCGCCGTGTTCCTCCTCCTCATCGTCGCACGTATCTATTCTGATCGCCTCTCACCTCTCTTTCCCTCTCTTTCCTGCCCGCTACGTTTACTGTCTTTCGCCTCAGCCCACGGCCAAAGCAGCGCTTGACTGTGTTGCGTGACCAAGGAAGGCCATGCCCTCGTGTGTCCGCTCGCTTCCCGTTTGTTCCCGTTCGTCGTGTCACTCACGCCACGAGGATCCTGAAACGACCGCGCCACACACCCGTTCGCTACCATGCACAGCCACAAAGACTCTGTACGCCCCCACGCGGTCTCCGATGTAAATATATCGACAGGGCTCGAGGGCTTCGGCCACGTTGAAACGGACCACGGATTGTTTTGTTTCTATGGGACCTCTCTCTCGCTCGGCTTCGCCTCGCTTCGTGCGGCTCAGTCATCGCCATTTCCGTTCCCAGAGGTGAGAACCCAAAGCCCCACTAGTATGCTCGCGCGGCTCGTGCTCGCGGCCTTGGCGCTGGCCTTTGCCGTTATAGTCGCCGACGCCGCCAAGTACGCGCCGAACCACTTCCTGGGCAAGTGCCTCGACGACCAATGGGTCCAGGACATGGAGGCCAAGCTCAAGCTCTCGTCGAGTGCGCGCGACGAACAGCTGCGGCGGGTCGAGCCGCACCTCCACGCGGCCGTGCCCACGCGGCGCTTCACGGTCCACGACCCACGGCTCAACGGCGTGCCGCGCGACAAACTCTTTTCGACAACGTGCACCAAGACACCGTTCAAGTTCTGGGGCGTGGGCTCCGACGTGGACCAAGCCACGGGGCTCGCCTCGACGCCGGGCACGGTCGATGGGGCCCTTGTGATCGAGCTCAAAGGGTGGGCGAGCTCGCAGCTCACGACGCTCGTGTTTGCGATCCTCGCGCAGGAAGTGCTCGGGTACCACGTCGCGATCTACCGCTCGACCAACGCCGTAGACATGGGCGCGCGCATGTCCAGCGCGCCCGAGGGGCTCTGCACACCGCTCCACATTAACGTCGAAGAGTGGGGCCGCGACCACACCAAGTACTCGAACGAGTCGTACAAGGCCGGCACGCAGAGCTACGTCGGGCGGTCCGGGTTGTACACGACCAAGAAGTTTGTCGAGGCCGGGCTCGACGCGACCCAGTACGCGCCGACGTTCAGCGCCGACTTTTGGCGCGACTACGCGACCAACGACAAGCTCATTGAGGCGCTGAGCATCGACAAGTTTAAGAGCAACGCCAAGTACTACCCACCGACCCCGGTGCAGTGCGCCGACGGCTTTCGCGGGTGTAAGGACCAGTGCTCCAAGACCGACACGTGCACGAAGCGAGAGGCGCAAGGCGGGAAATGTCTCGTGGTCCAGATGATGTTCCCGACGTACGACGACGGCTGGGCCGAGTCCTGCCTCGCGAACAACAAGGTCCCGTCGTACCACTGCTTCCTGGGCGACACGGGCATCGAGCAGTTCGCGGTCGACATGGAGAGCAAGAGCGAGCCGATTCTGTTCTTCCACTACGAGCCGGACCCGTTCCACTACGTGCACCTCGACAAGTTCCGCCGCGTCTTCTTGCCGCGCACGCTGCCGGAGCTCGTCAAGCTCAACAAGGCCAACTTCGGCGAGAACGGCTACGGCGAAAAAACCGACAACCCGCTGTCAGTCGACTTTCAGCCGACGACGCTCAACATCTACGCGGCGACGCTGCTGCAGAACCATCCACCGATCTCGGCGTTGCTCTCGCGGTACACGCTCGCGGAGCTCGACATGGGTACGCTGCTCCAGAGCTACGTCGACATTGAGGCCAAGAAAGTCACGCCCGTCGCCCAGGACGACGCGGTCTTCAGCTCGGCGTGCGCGTGGGTGCGCGACAACTACTTGCAGTGGAAGCTCTGGCTCGCGCGGCTCCCGCTGTGTACGCTGGACGACCACATCGAGTTTAGCTTTGACCACTGTGCGGACGGGAAGCCTCGGGAGATCCGCTGGGCCTGGAAGGAGCCGCACCCAACGAACGCCAGCAAGCCCTACGTGTGCGACGGCGGCCGCACCGAGCTGCCGGTGACCATTACGACCAGCAAGACCTGCGAGTGGCTCGCCGGCAACAAGCTCGTGTGGCAGGCCTGGACTGTGCAGCAGCCCGTGTGCGACGCGCAGTTTTACGCGTTCCGCGTCTCCCAGTGCAACTCGCAGGCCAAGCGCATGGCCGAGTACTACTGGCTATTGCCCGACCCCACGGACCCGTCCAAGTCGCTCGAGTGCCGAGAAGAAGGCGGTGTGTCGCTGCCGGAGACCGTCGAGCTCGCCTGTGAGTTTACGCCGTTCGAGTCACCGATTGCGCAGGCCGTGGTCGTCATCGCCGCAGTCCTGGCGGCGGTGCTCGTCGGCATGGTGGTCTTCGTGGTCAGGTACCGCAACGAGCCGATCGTCAAGCGCTCGCAGTACGAGTTCCTCACGGCCATGATCATCGGCGGCATCATGATGTGTGGCGCCGCGGTCGTGTACGCTGGCGAGCCCACGGGGTTCCTATGCGCGGCGCGGCCCATCGTGACCTCTCTGGGCTTCACACTAATCTTTGGCGCGCTCGTGGTCAAGTCCATGCGCGTCTACCGAGTCTTCATGTCCGGCGCCATGAAGCGCGTTGTGCTCTCGTCCGCGACCATGTTCAAGATCCTCGGCATCTTCGTGGCCATTGACGTGCTGATCTTGCTCGCGTGGTTCGTTGTCGCATTCCCCGAGCCGCACTTGGAGCCCACGAGCATCCCGGCGCTCAGTGGCGCGACCATCGACCGCCACGTGTGCCAGTCGTCGAGCTTCATCTTCACGGCGCTGCTCATGTTCTGGAAGGCCATCGTGCTCTTCATGGGGCTTTACCTCTCATTCCTCATCCGCAATGTCTCTAGTGACTTCCAGGAGTCGATCTGGATCTTTGCGTCGTCGGTGGTCGTGCTGTTTGGCAGTATCATTATCCTGCCGATGGCGTACCTGGTGGAGCTGCCAGCGGACGTGTTCTACGCGTTCTTGGCGTTCATGCTGCTTGCGTGTACGGCGCTCGTGATGGGCATGATGCTCGTGCCCAAGATCAGACGGCTCCACGAAAAATCCGCCGAGACGACGACGACCACGGAAGGTCACGGCGACGACAGCAGCCACACGAGCGAGGGCAAGCGCGACAGTAAAATCAGCAAGATCCGTTTGGGCTCCAAGGCCAAGGTGTCCGTTACGCCCGTGATGGAGTTCCGGCCCAAGTCCAAGACGTCCGTGGGCAAGGGCAAGAAGAAGAAGAACTCGGCACCCGGCGCCACCAATGACGACTCATCTGGTGACGAGTGAAGAAGTTAGTTTTCGTGAGCACCGCAGGATGTACAGGGCCCAAACGGAGATAGAGTTAGATATCCATATACTGATGATGCAGCCACGTACTGACAGGAAGTCTACTTCTTCTGATGGTTCACGAAGCGCAACGCGAGCAGCGCAAGGATGCGGAAGAGCACGACGAAGCCGACCACAGCGCCAAAGTTGGTCCAAACGTCGTCGTACTTCATCTTGAACAAGTTCTCGACAAAGCCCTTGACTGTGACGGTGCCCAACTGCACGGGTGTGTTCTTGAGCACGGTACAGCCCAGCTGCGAGCCGCCGAGCTGCAGCACTGCGCCCGTGGTCGGGTCGATCACGGGGTCCGTGTCGCACTTGCTGAACACAAGCGCCGACAGGATAAAGTACGGGTAGCGCTGCGGCGTCGCGTAGTACATCCACTTGTAGCCACTCGGAAGCAGCGACGCCGGGGGCACGAAGCCCATGAAGAGGAAGAAGACCGAATTGAGCAGAACGCCGATGATCGCCGCGACCTCGACCGTCGGTAGCAAGTACGCGAGAAGCTGCCCAAAGTAGGTCTGCATGAGCACAAGCATCGAGACGTTGATCCAGTAGAGCACGCCCGTCGTGAATCCCTGGAAACCCACAGCCGGGAAGAAAACCACTGTGAATAGCAGCCCGCTGACAAACACGTACGGGATCTCCACGATCGTCGAGGCAA